>JAOSBP010170541.1:0-16442 GCA_027563825.1 Erythroxylum mucronatum
TGAACCTGAACCATGAACCTGATTTTTCAGGTTCGGTTCGAACCTAACCTAAACTCAGGTTCGGTTAACCTTGTTTACAGGTTCGGTTCATGCGGTTCAGGTCCGATTCACAAGTTTGCGGGATTTCTTGAACACCCCTAATGATTATAATATTTGCCTTACTTCCTCTGTAACGGCTAATCTCATTCAACTCCAGTTACCAAACGTACCTTTGTACGTTTCAAAATATATTGTTCTGATTACTCTTTTCTGTTGTTCTTAGGAGAGTCAGGACACGTCCATTTCTCGCCCCTCCCAAGTTGCCATTCTCGTTCTATGTGGGCCAGATTGCAGTAAATGATGAGGCCAATGACTAAATTTAACAGCGGATTAATGTTACAATAAATTAAAATTATGAATATTTTACGTAATTTACCCTATATTTAACCCTTTAGTTAATTAATCACTTGATGCAATTGCATATGCTTCAATTCATTCCACATGTTTTACATCTTTAATACTTGCCGGCCGGCGCAAGAGTGATAAAATTAACTCATATAAACCCATTCCATTGTAAGGATATATATACATAAATGGCACTTATATTGATTAGAAATTTAAATATTTCAGGGGAACTTTTAATGTACATATAGTAGGTTTGAGAAAGAAGATCCTTTTCCAGAAAAATGGTGATATGTTAGCAACAGGCACGTAGCTGCTAACACATACAGCTAGGTATTGCTCAGCTATTTTATCACCAGTACAGTACATACTACATTGCAATTTGGGGGTATCCAGGAACGCATGTTCTACTTCTACATTAGCTTATTTACATAGTACGTAATCAACGGACTTGTGATCATGACCTATTTGTTCACTCCACCATAGGCCTACACTGACGATGGAGACATAGGGATTAAAAAATCCTTGTTTCTGGGAGAGGAGAGTAGAAAGGAAGTGGAGGTATAGAGGAGAAATTAAGCACGACCCTATCATATCACAGGACAGGGACCCAAAATTACTGGTCGGGGATTTGAAAGAGACCAGCGACAACAACATTTGTTGGCAGACTTGGGACAGCTACCTCTATCCTACTCCAAGCCCCCACTCACTGACTCACTTGCTACGTAACTCTATGCCTTCCCCTATGATCCTTTGTCTACGCTCTCTAAACGTACCCGGTACCCCCTTCTTCGTAGTAGTCACTAACCCTGCAACTTTACGTTAATGTCTTTAGTCTACGAAAACGATATATATCTTATGCAAGTATAGCACAATTTGGAACATGGCGTTTGTCATTTTTATGAAAGGCATAGAAGATCAGTGGAGAGGCTGATGGTGTCCACCAGTTTTTTTTTTTAATTACAAAACACTTCAATATATTTTTTACAAAATAAGATGATACTGCTATACAATTTAGATATAAATTAATATGTTTTGTGTTGAAAATTACGTTCGAATTAATGAAAATCATATCAATTAAAATTGTAATCGTTTTAGGGACCAAAAAATAAAAGATATACATACTTTTATAAAAATTATATTAAGATAATGCATTTTATTAAATATACTCATCACTTGGTTAGAATCTTGCTTTCTTTCTTTCTTGTTTTTAGTGGAAGAGATTCCGTATTCAATTTATCGATTAAGCAAGCATTAGCATTCTTACTTTTAGCAACGGAACAGGAATTCTATCAATCATGTCAAAACACAAAACAAAAGGCAGCACTTCAACTTTCTTATCTATACAATACTTTCGACAAGGGCCTTACTTACGTAGATGCTAGTTTACTGAATTGCCACTATAATAAGCAAGCATCATAACCTATCATAACCTACACCAGCAAGTGAATGACCCTATCCAAGGGGAACCTAACCTTAGAATTGATGCAGAAGTCGATTGGCATTTTCCATGCAAGTCACTATCATGATGTCAATTCCATGGTTTTATCATCTTATACTAACAGCGGATTCCTGTGGGTATAGGGTAGGAGTCCTATTTGAAATTATGCACACGGACACTTTTGCATTTCACCCATTTACCTTAGCCACCTGCAACTTGTTACTTGTTTTTTATGGAAAACATGGAGCGGTAACTCTCCCGCATAAAATCTTAGGAACAGAAACACACCCTTTTTTTAGTGGATTCACCAGTATACTTCTTCAAATTTTATTTAAAATTTTTGGTTACTTAACATTGATTATTAATAAAAATTATAAAAAATATAATATAACATATTTGTATAATTAATTCAAGTTAATTTTAAAAATAAACATTTCAAAACATATAAGTATTTAATAAATATATTTTAAGTTTAAATTATATTAAATACACAAATTTTAAATTTTCAAAAATATTTTTATTTTGAAACAAATAATTAATTCTAAATAATAACATTGATTTTAAAAATTAAATTATTTAGAAATTAAATATTTAATTCTAGATAATAGCATTAATTTTAAAATCAATAATTTTTTTAATGAATGAATATTGATTTAAAAATAAATTTTACAAATTTCATCCTTTTTTGTTATTTATTTAAAATATGTTGAATTTATTATTAATATCTATTGCCAAATATTATATAAAACAGAAAAAAAATTAATTACTTAATTAATTCATAAAATTAATTTATTTTTATTTTTAGTAGTAAAAACGTAACTATATTGATATTAACCATTCATAAAAAATATTTGTTTTTGGTTTAAAATACATAAATAAGAGTTAAGTAATGAAAACTAAACCATATAAAAAATAAAAGTGTAACTAAATTTGTGATAAATAGAGCAGCAATTAATACTAGTCACAAATATGTCATAATTGTTTTCCTTGAGCTAGTATATTTAAAGTTCCAAGCCTCGACACCTATATCAATATTTAATTTCTGAAAGAATAATAAAAAGGATTCATGATGCAGACACCGCAGCAAAGAGTATAAACGAAAGAAGAAGGGTTTGCATTTTCGTTTCAACATGTACACATCGTCAAAGTAGAAGAAGACTGCCATCGCTCCTGGTCGAAAAGTCTCTAGGTTGTATGAATAGAGATGTTTCATCATATGAGGCAAGAAATTGACGGGGGCTAGGGGACGATTTCAAAGCTCATTGTTTGATAGATCTAGCAAATGTGCACTTTACCTCTACTATGATGTCGAAAGGCATGAAGTGAAAGAGTTTGGGGTCAATCATTCGATATAGGCATATATATATATATATATATATTAAGACGGGGAATATGCATAATCTGAACATTCTTTTCCTCTCTATCAAGTCGTAATATTAGCTCAAGCTAGCAATAGTAATTAATTTAGGACATGTGCTAGCTAGCTGGTTTCTTTCAGTACTGCACTAAAAACCATAGTAGTATTAGTGGGTTTCAATCGTCATAATTTGAAGTTCTGTGGCCAGACCTCTCCTCCAAATAGGCCGAATGTCGAACAATATCTAGCTAGGATTTGTAGAAAATTCTATTAGATGACGCAGAGTGAGAAATATATATATATATACATGGACAGAGCTACGGTGGGGGCACTTGCCTCCACTGCTTCTAAAAATTTTAAATTTTAATTTCATAAAAATAAATTAAAATGTCCCCCATTAATTTAATTGGTGACACAAAAAAAATAATTATTATTATATATATATATATTAAGATATCAAATTAAAATTAAAATCTGAGTCCATCTATTTTTATTAAGATTACTATTATTTGAGTCCATGACTTCTTTAAATAAAAACCTACAAATAGAGTGATAAAAACTACATGCTTAATTGACTTTTTTTATTCAGATTTTTCTACCATTTTGGCTTTTTAGTTACACTATTTTGTGTCTTTTTGGCTTTTCTTCCCCTAACTCCACAAGGACTACCACACCTAAAACGAAAAACAACAAACTATATTGAACGCAATTGTGGAAAGAATTTCCCCATAGGCCCCACCCCGTTCTGGTACTGATAGGTAAATTCCCACTTCTTTTTTTGGAAGAATGTGTACTACGTATAATTTAGAGATAGATTCTTGTAAGTTGTAATAGAATTAGCGCAGTTTTAATATTTACATTCTTTTAAACTTTTAGTGAAAACGTAAGATAAGATTTCTCATTGTAGATGAAAAATCGTAACATATAAAGTTGTAAAAATGATCAAAAATAATACAAATCATCTAGTATTAGTAATAATAGGGATAAAAGTACCCTAAATGCCCTTATGAATAAAAATAGATGGGCTCAAATTTTATTTTTATTTGATATCTTAATATATCTATTATTTATTTTTTGTCACCAATTAAATTAATGGAGGCAAAAATTTAAATTTTTAATCAAATTAAAATTTAAAATAATAATTTAAATTAAAAAAAATTCGGTAATATAAGAGTACTTTAAATATTTTGCCCCCACTCAGAATAATTTCTGGATCCGTCCCTGTATATATATATAATAAATCTTTTGCTATCTTGGAATAAATTATGTAAGTAAAGGACTTATAATAATTTAATGAAAATAGTTGTTCAAAGTAAAAGTTTTATATTTCCATGTTAAGAATGCAATTATATGTGAATTCTTCAAAAATATGTGAGAACTTAAAATGGGACTTTTTACTAGATGAATAATGAAATTAGAGCTATCAATGTTGATTCTAATTTGAGGCTCACAGTTTCAAATGCAAAGTATGCAACCCGTTATATTTTTCTGCAAATCTGATCTTATATGACATTATTTAGTACCATCCTTAAACTAGGAAACTGCCCCTCAAGAGCAAATAGTGTTGCAGGCGCCATACCACTGGTACATTCTTAATCAGGGGAAAGTTGATGCTTACAAGTGGTAACTAAAACTAGTATACATATATACTTGGTATTACTTGATAGAGTCTAATTATTATTA
This sequence comes from Erythroxylum mucronatum, assembly GCA_027563825.1. Taxonomy (NCBI): domain Eukaryota; kingdom Viridiplantae; phylum Streptophyta; class Magnoliopsida; order Malpighiales; family Erythroxylaceae; genus Erythroxylum; species Erythroxylum mucronatum. The sequence goes on from JAOSBP010170541.1 coordinate 4,863, forward strand.
ATCAAGGGAATGCAAATTATGTGGGTTGAATTATGCATAAAGGTAAAAGCTACTTAAAATCATAATGAAGAGGGACCTTTTCCTTAATTGCAGGCAGGAATGATGTTCGTGCATCTTCAGTTAATGAATCTCATGATATTGCAATTATCGACTGTTTCGTGAAAATGAGGTTAGTGCTAAACTCTTAATTACGAGGTCGAAGCTAATGAGTTATCCCAATAACAAGTAAAAGATAAACACATCATGTAGTGTACACTCACCATTGGAGGTAATCATGCAGGAACAGACAACATACTAACAGAATAAATAACTACATCCAAATTGAACTTATTCATTTGCAATTATGAGTTGAATCGATTGTAAAATTATATGAGAAGTGTTTAGTTTCTACGGACAAATCCCCAAGGGTCCTGTTCTTGGATAAAATATGTATTTTCTTAGTTACTAGTTTGCTTATAGATAAAATATTAGAAACGAAAGAGCCATTTTCTCAAATGAGTTAACGTGGTTTGGCCTATATTTGATATAACATAAAAGTAGTATTGGAAAGAGACACATGATATAATGAAAAATAGGAGACATTCCACAAACCAAATATTATTATTTGATTAGCCATTCTTTATAGTGTACCTCCCATTTATTACTTTTGTCTTTTGCCTAGCTCCATTCCTTCTCTATCCACTAATTTTACTAAATTCTCTTTGCCCTTCCTCCTCTATCCCTCTGTTGCCTTGCTAGCAACCGCATTTTGCCTCTCTCCCACACCTCACATCCTCTCCTTCTACAGTTAGGGTTTCCTCTTTGAGGGCTCATCTCTCATAAATAATGAATCTGTGAAGCTTGTTCTTTCACTTACACAGGTTTAAGTTTTTTCTTGGAAGGAACAAAGAACAATTGGTTAGCTCTTGAAACAGCCCCTGAAAGAGCAAAAAGGTAGTCCTCTTTTTGTTCATCTGATCAAAGGAACCTAGATCATAAACAGGTAAACGTCTGTAGCTTCTTTATACCTTTCTATGTCTAACAATTCTCTTCATTTGTTGTTTTGTGGTTAGCTAAAGGCTAGCTAACAGATACTACTAACAGCCCATTCGTTAAAAGCCTCTGATTTAGGGCTTTCTATGTCTGTTCATGCGCAATATTTATTAAAGATATGAATACATAATTATGCCTAACTGCACTGTTCTAATCATCAAAGTTTAACTTATATTATATATATCATTTCGTAAATCCTCTCAAGCTTAAAGTGTAAACATCTATGGACAATCAGAGAGTAAAAGAAAGGGTGTGTGTGTGTGTCATTTTGTAAATCCTCTCAAGTTAAAAGTGTATACATCGATGGAAAATCAGAGAGTAAAAGAAAGGGTATGTGGAAGAGCTTGGTGTGTGGAGGGATAGGAGTTGGTGAATTCATAGAAAAGACAAAATCTGAAACCAAAACTAAAGTGACACATGCAGGAGGAGATATAATTTGGCTGTAAAGTAATGTGTAAGAGTTAAATTGTTTTTGAGGGCCTAATTAAGAAGTAGCAACATGAAAATAGAAACAATCAAGACAACTACAAGGAAAAGGTGAACAAAACGCAAAGAAAATAAAAAGAAGGAAGGTTTCAAGGTACATTATAGATCGATTTAGATTCATAAATGGATTTTGGTAGACTTGTGTTTGTGTTCATGTGATCTGTTGGAGCTGGAGAAGAGTAAAGAAGGAAAGAGAGAAGGAGAAAGGGAAGGATTTGGGGAGGTGAGTTGCACAAACTGTATGTTACTTCATCTTATAAATCATGAAGCATATCCCTACTAGACCCAGTACAGACGATTTGCTTATTAGAATAGCTAAATAATGAAAACTTCAGTAATAAGTTAACAACTTGTAACGTAATTAAAAACGATTCTTTTGAAGGAAAATGTGAAGAAAAAGAAAAAAGGAAGTAGTTCTGTTCTGCAGTTTCCTCTTAGAAAAAAGATGAAAATCTTGTGAAAAGTTTTAATTTAAATTTGCCGTCAAACTTCATTTGAAGTGTGAGTTTTTCTGTATTCAAGGAAAATCCACAAGAAATTTTTGATTTGTTTCTGGATTGTAAATCCTTTTGTTCAGAGAAAAATGGCTTCGTCAAGCTCTTACAACTCCCCATGTGCTGCCTGCAAATTCTTGAGAAGGAAATGCATGCCGGGTTGCATATTTGCCCCTTACTTCCCACCTGAGGAGCCTCAAAAATTTGCCAATGTCCACAAGATATTTGGAGCAAGCAATGTCACCAAGCTACTGAATGAAGTACCACCTCACCAAAGAGAAGATGCCGTGAACTCTCTCGCTTATGAAGCTGAGGCACGAGTGAGAGACCCAGTTTATGGCTGTGTGGGTGCTATTTCCTTTCTCCAAAGACAGGTTCAGAGATTGCAGAGGGAGCTTGATGCTGCGAATGCTGATCTGATTCGCTACGCCTCCAATGAGATCCCCACAGCATTGCCAGCGTCAGGAGTTAGCTCAATGACACCAATGTCGGCATCTCGCCAAAGGGGAGTTGATCAGTTCAATAGAAGTATTGGTAATGAAGGAGGTTTCTACCAAGCTCCCGGCGTGTCTCTTCCTTATCACCTTCCTTGGAATGATAACCCATCAGGGAATTTCAATGAAGGAGGAGGAGGAGAAGGTAGCATGTGAATTGACAGTTGATCAGGCATGAATCCCATGTAGGGTTTTTAGCAACCTCTCAAGGCATGCCTGCAAGAACACTCTTGGTATGGTATTATAACGTTTCTAGCTAGGTAGCCTCACATGGACCCTTTGGCTAGAACACTCAAGTTCTATTGTTGCCTAATTAATAATTTATTTGGTAATTGGTCTGGTTGTTATATTATAAGTATACTTGCTAAAACCATTAGCTTTAAGTATCGGTGTTTTAGCACAGGATAAATAAGGGTGTACAATAAAGCAGTGTGTGGTTATTGAAGCTTTTGTTGTGTCATTAGTGCAACTCAAGGCATGTGCATGCCGGAGTTGCCCATTTCTGTGTCATTAATTATTTATGCTCAAGAATAAATGATATATCATTAGTTATGTTTATAAAGAGGATTCTCTTAGCCTAAGTCTACGACTTGGTCCTCCTTTACGCAATATGTTCTTGCCTTTCTTTATTTTTTTTCTGTGTTGTTCTTGAGGACCACTGAATTTACTTTACTCTATAAATTTTATGCAACTAATTGTTAGCCGTAGATTTCAAAAAGTTATTTATAATAACATAAAAGTTCAACTCTAAGTCGCACTTTATCAGCTGACCAAAATTTTACTTCTAATCGTGCTTTTGGACTCATCTTCTTTTGATTAATGAGAAATATTTGTGCAATCTATCTAAAGATATGGAACCTGCTGCATGTACCAGCAGGTCAACAGGTTTCCCTAACGCATAAACTCAGCAAATATTCCATATTTCTTTCTCTTTTTGGCCAGTACTTTAGATACATACTCAAACTCAAAATGTTAAAGAAAGAACATGATTTTGTGCATATTTTTACCCTCAATTACTGTCGAGTTAATCTTATAAAGAGATCTTGTAGCTTTGCTTATGTAAAACACAGAGATTCACCTCTTACTTCTTTCATATGATTGTAAACAATCAATACAGTAGGAAACAGTACATCGCCCTCATTGGATCCGATTCATAAAAGTAGATCATGTTCTCCCATGTAAGGTGTCTTCAGCCTTTTTTTTTTTAAATAACTATTATTTTAATATGTTTCACTACTTTCCCAGCACAACCTCTCACTGTTTTCAACCACTGCTTTTGTAGGCAAAACTGTAGACCCTGAAACAGAAGTCATAACACTATTTTCGTACCTTTCTCTCACTCTCACACGGAGTTAAATCATCGCCTAGTTGTGCTTCAATTGTTAGCTCAAAGACTCAAGCCTCTTTCTCTATGCGGGCATGACGGCATGAGCTTCTAACATTAGTTAAAGCAAATAACAAGTAATAATTATTTCTTTTAAAATGTGGCACGTACGTATCTATGTAGATATGTACTCAATGTAGTTTAGGGTTAGGGTTTCGTACCCTAGAGTTGTAGAATCTTCAGTTATTATATATTTACATGATTCAATAATGTGAATGCACAAATGCACATAGATATCTTTTCTTCACAAGAAAAGGAAAAAAAAGAAAATAGGGGGTGATTGTAGTTTTCTCAGAACCAACATTATACCTTCGAACTAAAATCCTATCACTATGGACTGAGAGAGATGTGACTTATAATAAGGTCTCAGCGGAGGAGACGACTGAGAATTTCCTTAGTTTCTTCGACTGTCTAGTTCTTTTCTTTTCATCCTCTCTCTCTCTCTCCTATCCATTACCTTTTGTGTAAGGGTACGAAAGCTTTCATAAGAAAACACGTCTATTTCTTCAGTTTCTGCTTCACTTTTTGTCAGACTCTATAGCTCTCTCCTTGACACCCCTAAACTCATAAACAGATTGCTGTGACATACACATATTAGTAGTAACAGCCCTATAGAATTAATCAAAATTTAACCAGTCAAAATCGAATTGCAAAGAAAATTTGTGATTTTTAGGGACACAGAGAAATGTGTGTAGAGGGAGAGAACATCACGTCTATTGTCCTTCAATTCATCATCTCCTCACTTCAGTTACCTTTCTCGAGATTACCAAATTCTCACCTTTATCTTTCTTGGAATTTTTGGTGAACCAAATCTAATATCTGACCCTTCTCCTGTCTCGACCGTGGAAAAGTCTTCCTTCTTCCATCAAGACATTTATATTTACACAGCCGAAAGTACATTAACAGTGTATGTATACAGATTGTATATGCTTTTATATACACGCGGACACAGGCGGATAAAGGCTTAAGTGCGTGTGATGTCAACATGTTTCCCTGGATCAGATACGATCAGAAGGCGAAGTCAGAGTCATGAGGCCTTTATGAAGTTATTGTTGGGCCTTTGGAACTGTGAAGAATGGAACAGATGGTGATTCAGAATTCAGAATCTGTCAAACCCATCAATCTTTCTCTCTGCAAATTTTAAAGACGTAATGAAGAAGCAAACCAAAGGGGCGGGTGAAAAGTGGTAGGTTTTGGTAGGGACTAACACCTGACGGTAAACGCATGTCCTGTTTATGTTCTGCAAACAAGAGAAAAGTTAAAAAGAGAGAGAGAGAGAGAGAGAGAGAGAAGTTTCATATGCATTTCTTCCTCGTGGGACTGTGAAGTGACATAAAAGTACACCATCATTTCTGCCTTTCTACAGGGAAAGGATTGAAATTTCTTCGACATGTATGTACTGCGATCTGCTCACAACTCTTACCTAAAGAGTAAAACTTTTATCATGCTTTCATTGATTGCATATCTATCATTAGTTTCGGAAACATAAACGAGTTAAAAAGATGATGTTTTCCAGCAGATCCCGTCCAGAGAAATCCATGATGTAGCTATTTCAAAATGAGTTTTAATGATGGCCGAGGATCCCTGCAAATTTTACTGAAAGGTTTCTAGCTTTCAGAACTAGCGAGCTTTAATCTGGAGTTAAGCTTCTTTGAAGATGCCAAAGATCTCTACAATAGAGCTAACGCTATAAAAAACATTACGATTCAAATCAAGGTTTAGGCTCTTCTTCACACTTTGTATATAAAGGCTCAATCTCATTACCGTCAGGTGAAGGTTAAAAATATGTATGTTTTAAAAACGAACATGCATATCATTAGCTTATTACGCATGCAATTGTTTTATATATTCACTAAAACACCTCTCAAGTGAAAGTTCTTTGAGTTTAAAACCTGCACATGCTCATTCTACCTTGTATTGAATAATAGTTAGGTGGTAAGATTTGAACTCACGACCATTTGGTAATAAAGGCTCCGATATCATGTTAAGTGACCGTTTCACCACAATAGTTTAAACTGTAGTGTGAGACCAACTTAATTAGTTTTATATATTCACTAACAATTAGTTCCTTAGAAAGGTTAGCTCTTAAGGTTATGTTTGATCGGAGGTTTAATAATATAATGGAAAAGAATAAAATATTATTCCATTGTTCGAGAAGAGGTTTTATACTAGAATATAATAGAATGAGAAAGAAGACGAGGGTTTCATATAATATTTCATTTTATCCTAAACAATAAAAATAAAAATCCTTTAATTTGGAGGGTTTAGGATAAAATGTAAAATGATAAACAACTTTACACTATATTACATTATAAATCTTTCATCCAAATAACATTTTACTACATTACATTATAAACCCTTTCATCATTTCAAAACAACAATTTTTTAATATTACATTTATTTACGTTCCATTTCATTATAAACCATTCTATTCTATTGGGTTCTATTAAAAACTTCATATCTAACCAAACGTAACCTAGGAGGAAAGATTGAACCTTCCCATAGAAGAATGATTAGTCTATCCAAGGACTTAAATTCCAAATCTTCTCTTCTGATCCTCCCCTCTCGTCTTCTATATGTTAATTGCTTTTAAATCATATATATATATATATATACACCTTTGGATATGAATCTCAAATATGGAACCTAGGCAAGCTCGGACACTTTTTTCTTGCATAAAATATAAACATAATGGACCTACCTATCCCCATCAAAAGCATTAAAAATTATACAATCCTATATGACTATGAGTCAATTAAAGTATAGAAAACAAAGAAACTGTTATAAACCCCAAAACTCTTTAGCCTAATGACAGAGAAGAACACTCGAACGATGCCTTCTAAAATGGAGGGTGGAAATTTTAGCCCAAAAGATAATGGTACAAGCATAACTGGGGAAATCATACTAACCATTGTTGGGTACAAACACAATAAATGCATCTGTAAGCTTTATAGTAAAGTATCATGAACCAAATTCAACGGGAATGCTTTTGATTTTTGAGACTTTGATAAAAGAAATTCATTAAATGCCGAAAGCACTTCATGCATAAACTAAGATCAATATTCTGGGGATTGAGCTTTATGTAAAAAAGAAGTTGAAGCCGACTGTTTTGGAATAATATCCGATGTAGAGTTCCTGTAGCACGACAGACATATGATAGGAATAAAATTTGCAAAAGACTGTAGTTGAAAAAAGTCTGTAAGAACATTCAAAAGTTTTTTGCCAGATTAATTGTTTTGACAATGTAATAAAACAAAACTATAGATTGTTGTTATGTTGTTGTGATTTTAATTTGTCCTAAAAACTAGTTATTACTAAATTGACTATAGAATGATTTGTTCATAATTTATTAGTCAACACATAGTAATTGTAATTCTTATAATAAGATATATTCTTTCTAAATTTTAGTTTATTATTATTGGCTCTGAGTATAATAATTCATTGTATTTTTTTTATCTTACAAAGACTAATTCTTTGTATAATCCTTTTACTAAAATTCTTAACAACTAGAAGACATACATTATTTAAGGTTTAGATAATATTTATAATTGTGTATGCATAATTTTAATTGATTGTCAATAACTTTATGTACTAATTTGTTGGTATTTATTTCTTGTACGTAGTATTAGATTATGTTTTTTTATCTAGTAATAATAGTTAATTGTCTAAAATATATTGTTCTTATAACTTAGTATGTTTTCTATTTAAATTATTTATTCACATTTTAGTAAATATAATGAAAGCATAATAAAAATAGTTAGTGAAATCAGAAGTATTAAACAATGTAAATAAATCAATGATTTAAAGCATGAAATAAATTAAAGTACTAATAAAAATAATAAAAGAAGAGAGTGATGTTTTACCAATTATTAAAGATAATAAAATAATAATGAATAGTATACTACAAAATCTAAATATTATATGTTAATATCAGAAATATAAAGTATAAAAAGGTTGGTTTATTAGTATGCATAAATGTAAAACATAAAATAAATACGAAGTATTATCATTTTATGGGCAAAGGTAAATTTATGTAATAATTTTCACAGGAGTTTATAGGAAGAGAAGGAAGGTTATATAGTTATTTTTAAAAAGAGAGAGAAACAGGCACAAAAAAAATTAAAAAAATGTGAGAGAATAATAAAAACTTAGAATAGCTAAGAAAAAAGAGAAAGAAAAAGCAAAAAAAATAATAAATCACCTACTTTTTATTATAATAAAGGGTAAAATTAGTTAAATCCCCTTAAGATTTGACATATTATTAATATTTATTTAATTTTTAAACATTATTAATTTTTTTTTATAATTTTAGTTTGAGAATACCTAGCGGTCAACCTTAAAATGATGTCGTTTAGATTGTGTTGATACTTGATATGCTTTTTTTTTCTTTCTCTTTTTATTTGAAGTCTAGCCTTAATTAACATCACGTTTAGGGTTGGTTTATATAAATACATAAGCCACTGCCATCTACCTACCGCTAGGGCTTTAAATCACGCCACATGCACGAGGTGTAGGAAAACAGAATACTTTCTTATACGGTTAGTGCAAATAGAATACTTTGAGTAAACTACAAAAAGGCTAGGGTTCCCCAACTTTAACAGTACAAAGTATTGGGTTTGTCAGATCATACCAATGATGATAGGCATGATGGTTGCGATCAGTGTTGTGCATAAATAAAACACAATGACGGCATTAGGTTGGGAAATTATATTTTTTCTTAACCTTCCTTTCTTCTTCAAAAAGAAGCTGAATGCCTTTAACAATAAGGGTAGCCAAATGTAGGCACTTTGATTGAGAACATTGTTGGTTCCTCCATTCATGTGACATTCTCCCTTGAGCCGCTTTAAGAATTCATTCATTAGTCAGTTCTGTTGATTTGTCGCATAGTTAATATATGACTAATTCTTGACTCTACATTATAGCTTACAAGATATTGTTCCAGCTCCCAGATCACGTAGATATGGAAGAGAAAAAGAATATCTAGTTGTCACCCTTCATGCATCATTGTGAACGGCCGTTGAGCATAATAAAATGCGCAGAAAGCATGCAACTCTGGAGCATATATAGATACGTTTTGACTTGATGAAAATGACAATCGCCATTAACGAAATCTTTTGTTTTGGTGCATGTTAATGGAATCTTGCCCATTAGAATATGATAGCATCCCGATTCGATGATACTTCCATCTTTTTCTTTATGAAACGATAAAATTATGCTAAGTTCGATCGTCATGGAAGCCACGACCTATTGACATAGGGCCGTACGTATTCTTGGTGGGAAATTAATTAATTGTTTGATTGTTTTACAATTTTTATATTTATTTGATAGAAAAGTAATTAAAAATCTACTGTATTTGGTAAAAATAATTCCTATTGAAATATATTACTCTCTGATTTACACTGAATATTGTTAAGTATTAAGTAAGTCACGTGGTTGTCACGTGGTTAGTGTTGTTTCACATTTGTTGTATATATTCTGTAATCTAATCTAGCACTGTACTGTACGATGGAAATAATAAAACAGAGCTAGTTTATTTACTCTGTGTTTTACACTGACTATAGTAACAGAGAAAGAAAACAACGATATTTTAACATGTATTCTTAAAGCACATATCATAACTCGAAGTTACTCCTCGTGCCATCTTAGACGAAGGCCCATTTGGTGACAACTCGAAGCTACTCCTCATGGCATCTTAGATGAAGGCTCATTTGGTGAAAGAAGTGAGGGTCCATTAAATTTCCTAAGAGAAACGCAGTCCATACCCCTTGGCCCGATTCCGAATGACTTCGGAAGCTTTCGGGATCACTGCATTGTCTTCACCTGCGTGGATGGCTAGGTATCTTCGTCGTATGCGGTTGCCGGAGCAGGTGGAGCATGCAAAGAGGCGCGTGCAGGACACAGCGGGTGAAGTGGGGCAGAAGGCTAGAGAAACGGGGCAGTCTGTACAAGGTAAAGCACAAGAAGTGGTAAAGGGTCAAGAAGACGGACAGAAACAAGAGGGTGGGAAGACATAGTTTCGACAATTTTGAGGTGAGGTCACAGGTCAGGTGATGTTGGGCCACTAGGCCTGGAGGTCGGTGGATTTTACTTTTCTTGTGGGTGCCACTGTGATGATCTGTAATTTTCAAGAAGACTCGAAAACCAGAGAATCTTCTTGGTTCTTCAATAGTTTTTGCTTGTTCAATCAAAGATGGAGAGTCGCATAAGACAACAAGAGTTATAAAACATATTGATTAACTTCTAGTTTCTGAAATACAAAGTCATATATACCTTTTATAAAGTACTAGTGACAATCTTTCATTGGACGCCTTAAAATAATAAATAGAGAGATTGAAATACCTATATAGGTTTGAAAAAGATTTTTGTATATTTGAAAAATTTTGAAAGAGGTTTTGTATATTTGGAAAGTAAAATTATATTAAATAAGAACTAAAATAAGTGAATTTTAAAATGAAAATATTTAAATGATTGAAATAAAGTAAAATAAAATAAAATGCGAAATGTTTGAAAAATTAGTTAAAAATATTCAATATTTTAAAAAAGCAGTAATTTGATTTTTATAAAATATAATAAATAAAATTGAAGATAAAAATAAATAGATAAAGATATCGACAATTTGAATAAGAAGATCTTTAAAAGATTGGGATACTCAAAACAATAATTGAATTAAATTAAATTATTTTTAAGAAAAATTTGGAATTATTTAGGAAATTAGAAACTAGGAATAAATGTAAAATCTTTTTAAATGGTTTGTAAATTTATGATAAATAATTTACCTATTCAGATTTAACTGATTAGTTGTCTTTAACTTAAAATAAAATAAGAGCTCTTAATGAGCTAGAGAGTCCAAATTAAAAAAAATAAAAGTGCATAAGTTTATTTTTATAAATTGGGCTTTAAAGGAAAGATTAGGTTTTGAGAAAGATTATTTGGATTAAATTATATATAAATTTTAATTCTTACATTTTATATTTAGGCCTATATTTAAGTACTAAATATAAGGATTAATTAGGTAAAAATACCTCATTTAATTTAAACTATTAAAAGATAAGAATTCAAATAAGATTTTATTTAAATTTTAAATTGTAATCTTAATTAAATTAAAATAAATAGACAAATCAGTTAAGATGTTAAATTTGAAGTCTTATAATCAATTTAAGTTACCTTTTGTTCCGTCTTTTTTCATATGTTATGTTAATGTTAGAGCGCTATTTATTTATTTATTTTCATATCAAGTTTATCCATTTAATCAAATCTTTCAAACAAGGTAAATGAAAAGAAAGGAGAAACTTAAATAAAAAATAAAAAAGATATTACAGTTCAAAATAACTAAAGAAAAGGAATCATCTTATTTTCTGCAACTGTTGCCAGGTATTTTCCGTTTTGTTTATGCTAAGTTCCGTGACCAAAACCGTGTTCAACTACCAGAGATATATAAAATAGGGGCGTTTGGTTTACAGAGGGCAATGGGAATGGGAATAGAAATGAATATAGTGAAGAATAGGAATGGAGGTAATCATTATAATTATGATGGTTGGTTAAAATGAAGAAATGATTACCACTACCATTGATGGTGGTTGGTTTGTTAAAAATGTTAAGAATAAAAATTTGTTAAATTTTTGTTTTATAGCAAATTTCAAATATATTTTAAATAATTATTTTTAATTTATGCACCCTAATTATAATGACA
>JAOSBP010170591.1:0-16427 GCA_027563825.1 Erythroxylum mucronatum
AGCAAATCGTTAATTAATTAATTTCTCAATAATCAACATTTAAGTGATCAGCCCAAATAATTGAGTGATTTTAGCCTGGTAATTGTTCAGTAACTCCCTGTGGATCGATACTCTTACTTTCCTATTTACTTGCGTGACCCGTACTTGTAGGGCCTCGGACATATATGTCTACTCAGAATTGTACTTAATGAGAAGAGTAAGGAGGTGAAGGATATAAAGGCAAAGAGATAGGGTGAATAAACTAACGGGTGTTGGTTCGATGATAAGGACCTCATCATTGTAGGTCACCTTCTTCTCCTTCCTCTCTTTGGAAGGCAACCTATTAGGCCTCTCTCAATTGATGTCATGACCCTTGCTATCATTTTTAAAGTCTTTATAGACGTCATATATCTAATAAGGATATTACTAAGATATTTAAAGTATTAGGCAAAAAAGAAAGAAAGAAAAACCTAAAAAAGGGACTCTTTGTATGAAAACATCCATGAATTGATTAGGCTACATAAAAATTTATCGCAAGGCAAAACATTGATGGTTCGATTTACAAGTTGCCATGATAGGAACTTTAAGGATGTGTTGTCTCTACCCCATTAGATAGACCTCTCATCTAAGCCTGTTCATATAACTTTAAAGGTCCACATGTCTATTAGGTTTTATAAAAAGATAAACTTCTCCTTCTAGTAGTATATTACCTTTATAATTGTAAGCAATTGACAACCCTCCCTAGCATTTAAGTTTTACCAACCACTCTATATTCCTATATTGGTGTGAATTTAAATAATTCGAGGTTAGAGTACCTCCCTAATATGGTAAGTGATAATAAACATAATTAACAAACTCTAAGCATACAGAAGTATTTAAGTAACATTCAAGGCTTTCACATTCAATATCTTCTTAATAGTGGGACGAAGAGAGAGAACCAAAGTTTATACTTGAAAGCATTGTAATAAAGCTACACCTAGCCTACGGTAGTATAAATGCTTGTCATAGTCAGAAACCTAACTTACATCCCGTCACGTATGTAGAATCTCTCCTTTATCTTCTTGAATCTAAACTATGCAACTTATTAGGGTGTAGGCACACTTCAAAATTTTTGTAAAATTCCCCTAGTATAAAATTTGATGATGAGTTTCAGAGATAGAGCCTCTTGTTAGACCAAATTATTACAAGAGATGCAGAGATGGCTTTTATGTAATTTAGAGACACAAGGCTATGGATCCTATAATTCAAGGTTACTAATCATACATTCTTATGGAAACATAAGCTAAAACTATTAGAGCTAATGACTTTGTTTCCTAAGCTATTTTTGTCATCCATACACCTCTATAATTTGTAAAATTAAGAATATATGTAAACTTGCTAGAAAAAGATCGGTATGTAAGTCAACTTAATGTTAAAATCCTTTCAAGACGATATATAGGCAGTTAAATATAATGGTGTTTATCTCTCTAATAACTCTCTAAAAGGTAGAAAAAGTAACCCACATATAGACAGATGGATGATCAAGATTGATTTAGATCAGTAGTTGAGATTAAACAACACTTTGCATCTATACAAGTGGCATGAATGTCTTTTTGATGTTTGTATTTCCAAAAGAAATATTCCTCATGAGGCTTACAAGGGATGATTTCTGTCAAATCTTGTTAAGAGAGATTAAAGGTGAATTATTCATAATTATTGTTAATCTATCATAATAAGTCTTATCAAAGGAAGGATAGATGAGTTGTTAAAGATAATTGTCAACCTCTCAGGTCATCAACCTATCCTACAAAAATCTATTGCTGAAAAGTCATAGTAAAGTTGTCAAATATAGTTTAGACTTATTAAAATCAGACGTGCTTAAGGTGACTTGATATTGGTTTGCTTTATCTCATCTATATACCTATCTTTAAGAGGTATGCCAATATTTATCAATGGCTTTTAAGAAATGTTCTCAGAATATTCTTGACATGTCCTTTACATGTTTATAGTGCATATGATCATGTTATTGATAGATGATTTTGGAACGGATGAAGGTTAATAAAACCACTATCCCTGTTGACATGAGTACTAAAATTTCACTTTAAAAAAAGTAAGTTTTAGTAAGAAACTAAAGGACAGCTGATACAAACCTAATAAGTGTACAAATCAAGCCTCAGTTAGTTTAGTGCAACCCAACAATCTTTTTTCAGGCTTGCAGGGTTTAGGCTCACATAAAAGGTCTAATATTGTTTTAAAAGGGTTAGTCCAATGCAAATATGATTTAACTATTTAAGGAAGTAAAGTCCTAATCAAAGACTAACTAGGTACATAATAGAGGTTAGATTCAAGTAATTATAGATAGTTAGAGTCAAACTATATATCTTAGAAGGATTGCCTATAAAAGAAGATAACTTTCTAGGGTAAGTTCTTATAATTATTGTCATCAAAATCAAATAGAGTTTTTTTCTTTCATGTTTAACACCCTTCAATTTTCACTAACTTGAGTACAAAAGTGTGTTTAGAAATACGCTTGGCCTTTTGAGTAATTATTTTTGTAGGCTTGCATACCTGAGATTTGCCAAACAGACCTACCTAAACTCAGTCTAGATTAATATGTAAATGTTATATAAATCTTATAATTATAATCTAATCATAATTTCAATTACAAAGTATATTTACATCGTGAACTTTATCTTATACATTAATTAATTAAATAGACATATATAGAATAGAAATATCACAAATATACAATCAATCAATTGGCTATAGATATAAACCAACAATTATATCAACTATTTTTCTATAAATATATTTTCAATAAGACTTCATATAATTATTTTTTGGCTTTAGAAATAAGTGTGCAATTATTATTATGTAGGATGTCGTGGACATAATTATGATATTGAAGAATTTGTTATCCAAATTAGCTTTTAATTAGTTTTTGATTAATTTCTTGATTAGTTTTAAAACCATAGCTTCGAAGATTATGATATATTGTTGAAAATTTGAGAGTGCAATTTTTTTTTTGGGATAAATTGATCAACTTTTGTATTGTATTGTACTTAATGTGATTTTATTTAATATTCAGAAGTAAATTAAACAATCTGAACAGGAAGTATAGTAAATAAGAACTTTGTGAGCCAATATAAAGCTAGACATTGATCTCTAGCCGTCTCATCATCTTATTTATTTGGATCCATACAGGCAAATAGTTAAAAACACTTTCTGATCCACTCTTGCAACGAGATATATATGTATTGATTATAACCTTATTGGATCCTGAGCGCGTGTCAATTATAGTCAGTTTTGCGCTTGAGAAGGATAAACATTTCAATTTGCTGATTGCTGACTTCATCATATGCTGAGTAATTCTCCTCAAGTTTCTTCACATAGTAGTTGAATATCTCCTCGACCATGTTACCTCCAAAGTGCATCTTCACGAGTCCCTCAGAAACTGTCCTGATTTGCACGCAGACGGCTTGTGGGTCGAGCTTCATCGCACGGGACATGGCTTGATTCCACTCCAGTTTTTCAATGCTGAAGTATCCATTTTTCTTTATTATTTCCTCCAACTCTTTGACCGTGGCAAAATACAGTGGCAAGTTGAAGGAGTCTACCTTTTCTTTAGCTATTACTCCCTATAAAAGCAATGTTTAAGGAATAGTCTATGCATCAATGATTAAAAAGAAAAAAAGGAAAAGAGTACATAGTCATGAAACCATGTTGATTGTATTTGGCCTTGAATGAGGCTTTGTTGTCTGATTAGTAAAACCCGCTGCGTTCAGATATGCCTATGCACCAATGGGACGATCCAATTCAATCGGAATTCATTTTTGTTATTGTAATCATATTTATTTATGATTGAAGAATATGTTTCTGCAGTGCAGTTCTTTTACTATAACGTTATTTTATTTTAATGGTTTCATGTGCTTATGATTACTCCAATTTGTTCCCTACAGACTAAATATGTAGTGGAATATGGTGAAAGCTATGAACTAAAAAGCGAACATTAGTTAAAGGATCGATAGTCGAGTCTTACCATCTTGGACAAGTCAGCGAGGCAAGATCCAAAAAGATTGAAAATTATACCAGTGCTTGTTTGGGACATTAGAACTCCATCTGGACGGCCAGGGCTTTGGATCACCATCAATCCTCCACCAACAATTTCTTGTGCTCTAGCAGTGAGAAATGTATCCACATCACTCGCATATTGGCCCAAGAACGCTTTGGCCACTTCTTCAGAATGCTCGTTACACTGTATTATACTCCCCTTGTTCCATGCAGGAGAGTTACAGTCCAAAACTTCTCTCGGAATCTTAGAGAGCCATAGCAGTGCACAGGATGAGAATCCGATATGAAGAGAGGATTTTGGGAATAATCTAGCATGGAAACTGCCAGGAACTCCAGCAGCAAAATATTTCTGATACGAAGGAAGAGTTCTGAAGAGAGTGTTGAAGTCGTTGTCAGTGAGATCATTGAAGAACACTTGGAATTCTAGCGGAGGAGAGTCCTTGTTTTGGGCACGGTATTTGATCCCCACGGCTTCTATGATGTTTTCCACTCCAAAGAAGGTGTTGGGTCCAGCGGAGCAGCCAAAATCAGCTATAAGAAACTTGTTTGAGGGATCGAAAATCTTGAAGTCAAGCTTGTTTTTGATGCCTTCAATGATCATAAGCTTTCCCCTCTCTACTACTCCCTTCTGTAGCCATTAATTAATTGTGAAGTGAGAACATACTCTCATGTGTTTATGCTTATATAAGAACGTGAAGTCATTAAATAAGCAGCTGTGATAGCAAGTGAAATGGATACAAGTTAGGATTACCTGAAAAGGAGAATTTTTAGCATAGCTGAGAGGCCCATCGCCGCCAGTCATGGGACGTACTTCTATTAATGTATGCTCTAAGCTTGCCATCTCTGTCTCTCGTTCCTGTTGTTATGCTCGTAACACCAAACCATATAAGACTTTATAGCAATAACTTTCAGTGCAAATGTCAAATCTGGGCCGGAGATAAAATTTAAATAATCAATCATGCTTGACTTCTATCCTTTGAGTTAACTCGTTAGCAGCACATAATGACTTTTTTTTAAAGGTAAAACTATCTTGTATCCTGCATCCTAAGGATAGTTCACTCATCCCGATTCGAGCTAGGTAAGATCCTTTTGGGCGGTAAAACTTTCCCTCGTAAGATTTAAAGCAACTACATTATCAAAACTCGAACTCAAGACCATGGTTAAGGATGGAGGTGTCCGTGCCGCTCCACCCGTAATCTTCCTAGGTAGCACATAATAACCTTTGGCATAACATGTTAGACCAAAAATTTCTTTGTTTTCAACTCCTTAAAATTTAAATAAAGAAAAATGATACAATGTCATTTCTAAACGGTAAAAAATTTTATTAATAGTGAAAATGTAAAAACTACCGTAGTATATAAGTTAAAAAAGAATCATTTTTGAAGGATAAACGATTGCGCTCAGCGCATATTATTGATATCCATAGTTAAAACATCATACAGAAAAAAAAGAGGGCATACCCCCCATTCAAAACCAGGCATAGAATTAGTTGCCCTAGCTATCGTATGAGCAACTTGATTCGCTGGTTTTCTAATAAACGCATATGAGGTAAATAAAAGCTCATTAATCAGAGCTTTACAATCCTGAATAATCATTGAAAAATATGAAGAGAATTCAAACGTAGATTGCAAAAACTGAGTAATAATCTGGCAATCCGTTTCCACGTAAGTTGGAAAGAAGGATAAGATTTTTATCCAACTCAATGCTTCCCAAAAACAAAGGGCTTCTCCCACTTGTGGATCTCTCCAACCTGGTACTGTCATGACTTTTTTAGCACAATTGTTCCCCTGGGAGTTTTGGATTATCATGCCAATGCCATAGAAACCGTTTTCCAATAAAGCCACACCAATATTACATTTAAATTGATTTGGAGCTGGAGCCACCCAAGAAGCTTAAGACCATTGGTTTAGTGGTTTGCGTGGAGCATTAGATTCTTTTGCTGCCTTCGATTCAGAAAGAGTTGTCCATGCCCGATTGATGATAAACTGATGAGAGTGAATACACGATGTCCACACAACTTCGTTACGATACATCCATAAGCTCCAGATTATCATGAAAACCTCCTCTTGTTGGGAATGCGAAAAAGATGAGACCACACGCACAAGCCATTCATTTAAAGATGAGATAGTGTTCCAACCCACAGTAGATAGAAGCCAAACAGATTAGGCAAAGTCACAGTAATAAAACGCGTGTTGTGGTGTTTCCGTAGTCTTACAACAAATAGGGCAAGTGTCATCCACATCTATATGTCGTCTTCTTAAGGTGGCTCTGCATGGAAGAATATTACGTAGAATGCGCCACATAAGAATCTGTCCTTTACCTGGAACTTAAACCTGCCAGATTCTTCCCCATCGGAAGCCAACGACATTAACATTCTTATTGGCTATCTATGTGCTAAGTCTATAATGTTATTTTACTTGGTATTCACTGTTTCTATTTTTAATCCAAACCTAATCATCTGAAATAATTGAAAGTCCCAATGGAATATGTAGAATAAGGTCTGCATCCCTTGGGTTGAAAGAATTTCGAATCAATGTTTCGTTCCATTAGCGTCCTACCATAAGATCAGCCACCACATTTAAATTCAAGTCCTCTATGAATTCCATATAAATGGTAGGATCCGCATCATCCATCAACCAGGAATCCTGCTAGATATTGATAGTAACACCATCACCAACTCATTTTTGGCATCCCTGAAGCAGAATGGGTTATGCTTGACATATACTTTGCCATATCTAACTTGGATTGTTACCTATATGTGCTGTAAAAAAAATCAAAGTTAGGAAAATATCGTGCCTTAAGGATTTTTGCAGCAAAAGAGTTTGGATATTTAATCAATCTCCAACCTTGCTTCGCTAATAAGGCAAGGTTGAATTGTCACAAGTCACGATATCCTAACCCTCCATAAATCTTTGGAATTGCTATACGTTTCCAACGAAGCCGTTTGATGCCCTTATTGTCTAGTCCTCCATTATGCCAAAAGAAACAATTCATAAGATTTCCCAAGTCCTTACAAATATCAACAGGCAATAGGAAAAGAGACGTGATGTAGTTTGGCATAGCTTGAGCCACCGTTCTCAACAAAATATCTTTACCTGCCTTAGATAACAATTTTGCTTTCCACCCCTGTAGTCACTATGTTAATTTTTCCACCACATAATGAAATACTTGTCTTTTATGTCGTCCAATTACAGATGGCATTCCCAAATAGTTATCATGCCCATTCCGCTTAGTAACACCCAAAATTTGACAAACCGAGTGTCTAAAAGCCTCTACTGTATTAGGGGTAAAAGAGACTCCAGATTTTGAAAGGTTTATTTTCTACCCCGAAGCTGTCTCATTTATATGTAAACACTTTTTCAACTTTAAGGCTTCCTATCGTTTAGCTCAAGTAAAGAAAAGAGCATCATCTGCGAAAAAAAGATGGGACACTGGAATGGCCCCTCTTGTAACTAGAGCGCCATGAATATTACCTTGTGCTTGACATTTAGATAACATGACTAATAGACCTTCCACACAAAGTATAAAGAGATACGATGAGAGCAGATCCTCTTGCCGTAGGCCCTTACCAGTAATTAAAGGGCCATGTTCTTCAGCTCCATGGATAAAATAATAGGAGATAGATGTAACTATTTGCATAATTTTGTTAACCCACAAATCATCAAACCCCAATTTCAACATAATCGATCTCAAAAAGCCCCATTCAATTCCGTCATATGCCTTACTCATGTCAGTTTTTAAAGCAAGGAAACCAAAGCGACCCTATGTTTTCCTCTTGAGTGAATGAAATAATTCATATGCTACAATTATATTGTCTATAATCAGGCGGTTTGGGATAAATGCACTCTGTGTTTCAGCAATTACTTATGGCAGAATTTTCTTCAATCTGTTTGCCAACACATTGCATACAATTTGGTCAGCTCTTGAAATATAAAACTAACGAGAAAAGTATAATAATAATACGACCAGTTGTTATGATTCTTATAGAGCAATTAATTACTAATATTAAACTTTTGAATATTTTATTAACTTAGTTTCGAGTATTTACTGGCTTAATTGATATACATTTCAATTATATAAACATTGATATTAATTTATACTCATTAATATATTGATTATTTACATATAATTAGATATAGGAGTACTTTCTTAATGATTACATGTAAGGATTTAAAAATCGGACCAGACATTAAACCGGTTAAAGAAAAGGTTAAAAGTTTAAAGATTCAGCCGATATTAAACTGTTATAAAACTGGTATATAATAAATAATAAGTAAAAATGATAAGAATAAGTAAAAATATAGTATAAATAAAATACTTTATTGAAATAATAATACTTATTAGTAAAGTAAGATTGAATCTAATATAAAATTTAAAATAAAAATAAAAATAAAAATTGTATTTCTTTATTATCATTTATTTAAAGATTCGTAAAAATTGAAGTATATTTAAAGAAAGTCAATAGAAAGAAATCTAATTTTGTTCTAACTTATTTTGTAATGTCCTTTAGACATGCTTCTTTATAGTTTAAATATTATTTTAATATATTCTTAAATTATCTTAAGCAAAATCACATATATTAATTAATAATTAAATTTATTAAACAAATTCATGATAAAAATAATAATTATTTTTAACAATAATATTTTAAAAAATTTAAATTAAAGTATAAAGAGATAAATAGAGTAACAAATATAATTTATTAGTGAGATTAAATGAATTTACTATTTTTTATGGATAAAAATAGTAATTCATTTTTAACAATAATAATCTAAAAAAAATTAATTAAAATATAAAGATATAAATTAAAATATAAATATAAAAATATATTTTATTAATTAGATTTTGTAATATAATTGAAAAGAAAACATTTCAAAAATGTCAAAAACAGAGAGTGATAAGGACTACCGGATGGTACATATTTAAATGAGATGCCATATTCTCAAAGTTTGTTAACAAGGACAACTTGCTAAGCCTAACATATTCAAATGAGAGTTGACTCATGATCAATCTTTTTAAAAACATTGATCGATTTTTTCAAGAAATCAATCGATTTATTTCTCATAGGTTGTATATACAAACCAAATTAAAATTCAGGCCAGTTAGTATTTTGTTTTTGAGAAATTAAAAATTCGTTAAAGAATTAAGGAGTTAACACACAGAAGAGGTCTGTCACGTGTAATAAGACCCCCTAACACATTGAAGCTTTTAGGCTATTACAAAAATGTTGACGTTAAGAGCAAAGACAAAAGAGTATTGTCGTTTTACAATTAAGGTATAACTAATTGTTCCTTTCTCAAAGACTACAGAAGCTTCTCAATTTAGGTGCGTGAGAGGCAAAGCTCTGATGGCGAGGATAGTAGCATGATTTTCCAGTTTTTGTTCTCCTTCTTTCTTCGCACACGATGGAACTTATCTCAGGTTAATCTAAGCTTCAGAAACATAACGATTCTTTGCATTTTAGGGCATAATATATCTTTCTTTCCGACTCTTTAGACATGGCTTACTAATGGAGTGAAGGATGCGCTCTTAGGATTCAAATCTGCAGTGAAGGACAGGGGAATCTCACTCAGGTAAACGTCTTAGACCGGTTTGGCTCTTTTCTAATGTTGTTTGAACTCATAGAGTGACTCTTCAATCTGACAGGAGGGACTGAGGACTTCCTTTAACCAAGATTGAGGAGGGAGCAACTGTTGAAAAGGACTTTTCTTTCCAACAGATCTCCTCTACCCTTGTAATGTCTATAAGTAGAGGCATAATTAGGCGTTAGTATTCAATAAATTATGTGCATAAGACCCTTAATTTCTGATATGTAGTGAGGCTGAACTCTGGTTATGCATTTCACTGAGTAAGATGGAGTGGGGACTAGATTCTCCATGTGAGAGCTATTCCTCTGCAACAGTGAGAGTTCAACTAACTTATAATCAATTGTTCTCTTATACTAGCTATAGTGAGCTTTATAAGAGAGAGTACGTAAACAAACTTCTTTTCAAACTTTCTGTTGCTCCTTTCCTTCCAAACTGCTTAAGTGCATATAGCAACCGAGATTAGTATAACAACTCTATCATATTTAGAAATATTTGGACGAGGTAGCTCCAGTAGGATGTCATCGAGTCTATCCGAATTAGGATCAACAACACATAATATAGAGATTTTTGCCCAAATTTCTTTAGAGAAATCACACTCAAAGAAAAGATGGTCTCTAAATTCTTCCCTTAGATTACAAAGAATACATGTCTTTGAGGAAGGTAGAAATTGCAGCCTATCCAAAGTGATGAGTCTATTCAACATTATTAGCTAGAAAAGAAAGCTAGTGTTAGGTTTAAGAACCTTGTTCCAAACCACAGAGTATCGTTCCACTCTATTAACTGTCCCATCCCTCAATTTTTTAGCCTCCTTTATTTTTATTTCTAAAATTGGAACCCCTTTCCATAAATAAGTATCCCTCTCTCCGAGGCTTGTGAATTGTGGAATGGACAGAAGTCTAATTTCATCCGTTGATAGTGACCAGCTTCCATTTGTAACTATTTCATTGAGCTTAGTATTCTTAGGGGAACCTCACCAATAGGGTTCTTGCCAACTGATTTTGACATAAAGCTTTTTGCCATGTCCAATTATCATACCATAGGGAAAATCTTTTCCCAGTCCCTATTTGACAGGATATGTTATGTTAAACTTCATCCTTCATTTTCAGAATTTGGTTAAAAAACAAAGTGTAACTGCCTTTGGGCTTTAGAGTCCAAAAGCTCCTATCTTTTAATATGTAGATGTGAATCCATTTGATCCACATTGACTGTTTATCACTTAGGATTCTCCAAATCCTCTTTGTCATAAGTAATCTGTTCTTCTTGGTTATTGACTCCAGTCCTAATCCCCCCTCTTCTTTCAATTGACAGATACTCTTCCAGCTGACCTTTGTTTTCCCTTTCTCACCATTCCTTTTCCCCTATATGAACTGTTTCATCATTCTTTCAATTGTTTTGATAAGCCCTTTGGAGAGAAATTGGTAGGAATACTAGTAAATTTGCATTGACAATATCACCGACTTCAAGAGCCGAAGTTTCCCTCCATATAATAGGGCTCTATGAGTCTATGAACCCAATCTTTCCTGAATTTTTTTCAATTAAAGGAATACATTCACAAAACCTTAGTCTTCTAGATGAGATAGGAATGCTCAAATAAAGGAGAGGAGGCTCTTTTAATTCCATTCCCGTTGCTAGAGTCAAGGCATTAGAGTGGTAAGAAGCACTTTTTGAAAGTATAAATTAACTCTTTTAAAGATTAACATTCAAACCCGCCATCTCTTCGAAAGAATTGAGAGTGCTCATCAATAGAGAGACTGAGTGGACATTTGCCTTACTTAGGAGTATGAGATCATCTACAAAACATAAGCTAGTTAGTGAAATCTTCTTACATTTGGAATGATGTTTAAATCTTGGATCCTTAGAAGAGTTATGCTTAAGCATTTGAGTCAGAACCTCTATGCAAATTAGAAATAGGTAAGGGGACAGAGGATCCCCTTGCCTAAGTCCTTTTTTGCCTATAAATATCTCTGTAGGGCTCCCATTTATCAAAATTCCGTAGGAGGCAGTAGTAATGCATTCTCGAATCCACTTTAAGAGCCTACGAGGAAGTTTCATGACCTCCATTATTTGTAGCAAAAAGCTCCAGTTCACACTATCAAAAGCTTTCTATAGGTCCACTTTGATAATACAATTATGAGGACTTTTACTGTGGTTATACCCTTTCAATAGTTCTGGACTAGAAGAATATTGTCCCCGATATCCCTATTGTCTATAAAAGCTCCTTGATTCTCACTGATGAGATAATGCAGAACCTCCTTCAACCTATTTTCCAAAATCTTTGCAATAATCTTATAGAGAAAGTTTGTGCAAGAAATAGGTCTGAATTCACTGCAATATGATGGATTTGAGCTTTTAGGGACTAAGAAAAGGAAGGTCTTGTTAATTTCCTTTATCAATACCCCTCTTTGAAAGAACTTATGCGTAGCCTCCTTTACCAAATCCCTTATCACTTTAAGCTTGGAAGGGTTATTTATTCCACATACATTCCATACTATCACAGTTATAAGAGATTACTTTTACCTTTGGAGCCTTTCGTACTGCTCCTGTTACTTTTTTCTAAAAGTCACCTGTTCGAACTACTCCTCTTGAATCCCATCATTCGGCAAATCAGCCTTCTATAAGATTTGTTCATTTTGTTGGGGATCAGAAACTCCTTTATCTAAGTTAGTTTCACTATTTTCCAGCCCATTCACCCTCTTTTCCTTTATAGTATTATTTGGGTCAACCAATGATATCTTGCCAGGTCCTTCCTTTTTATCTGAAGCTAATCTAATTCTTTCATGAATGGTCCCCCCAATTTTAAGAGAATCTTTTTCCAACTGAATTGGTTCAGGATTTTCAACAACTTGTTCAGCCTCCTCACCATCTTTCTTTTCTTCCGAATCATACTTTTCTATACCCATCACCTCCCAATAGTCTCCTCTAGTGAAGATTCGTCAAGTTGGTTTCCATTTTTTTCTTTGAGCTTTGAGAGACGGTTTCCATTGGAATGTTACCATAACTCTATCCTCTCTAAGAGAGTGCTCATTTGCCAACCTTAAGATAGGAATGCAATCTTTCAATTCTTTAAAAATATCCATACTTACACACAATCTAGCAAACCCAACCCTTTTTCTCAAAGTGGTGTTTTCATCCCTACATATAGGTTTCCCCAAATAATTAGCTAGCATACTAAACCTTTTGGTAGTCCAGTATTCTAAAGGAATATTGTGAATGTTCACTAATAAAGAAATGTTCTTCATTCTAATTTTTTTTCTATTTCCATTCCTGGTTACCAATTTTAAAGAAATAAGGGGAGTTGAGAGATGCGTCAAGGGCCTTCTTCAATTACCTTTTGTGCTTCTCATTTTGAAGAGAAAGTGAAGATTATGTTATCCTCCTCAGTGAGCATTACCTCCTTTAAACATCTTGCTTTTTAGTTCCTCTGAGTCCAAGCTTGTATCACTGGAAAATAGGTCTTTTGTCCATAAAAAAACCAACCAGAGTAGTCTCCCATGTCCTAGCTTCTTCCTGCAGAATATCAAGGCTAGGAGCCACCATTAATTTCCCTTCAATCTCCATAGAAATACTGAAAACCAAAGAAGAATTAGAATTATCTCCCACTACTTGTTTCCATGTCTTCCTAGCTCCTCTAATAGAATCTCCTTCTGTTGGAACTGTTAACTTAGGAGGAAAATCTATGGTATAGGGAGGGGTATTTTTAGAGAGGGGTGGGGAGGAAAAATGGTCTGTAGAAGATTGGGAGGAGGAGGAGGGTATAACATGTAGATTAGCAGCTTTTAGAGAAGAAGATCATAAAGGAAAATCCATCTCCATTTTATATGGAACCCTAATCTGTTGATATTTGAATGCAGGTCATCTAATGGAGGAGTAACTGGAAAGAGCAAAGAGTAGGTTTTTCGAAATGAAGGGAGGTGTGTGTTTTGTGAAATAGTAAAGGTAGCAAGGAAAAAACAACAATGACTAGGGTTTTCAGATCAAAGAAAGAGGAGTTCAATTCTGGGTTAGGGTTTGGTGGATGGAAAGAGGTTTGGGAGAAGATAGAGTTTCTGTGAAGCTCAACTCATTAAAGGAAGGTGTTAAGTTATCAATTTGTGTTTATTTTGTATTTAATTCTCTTTAATATGTTGAAATTATTATTCAAAATTAATGGAATTATCTCATAATTGTTCTCAGATCATTTTCAACACCTTAAAGATGAAATTGAATCAAAAAGATGCAAAAGAAACAAAGAAAATCCGAAATTCTAGGTCGGCAGCATATTCAGTGACTAAATGTGGGCACATGCAAGGATGAAAAAAAAATCTGCAGATTTGATTTCAAATTTAAATCTGATTCATTTGAGATTTTCATAATCTTTTAAGATCAAATTGATGGAGATTCACAATCTAAACACGTGGGAGACGTGATCTGCAAGAGAGGATGGAAAAGGAAGGTATCGGGAGGCATTAAAAGGGCAAAATCGTTACTATTCATGCAGCTGAGAACAACAGTACACTTAGGACTAGTTTTAGGTTTTCTATACTTTTCTTTTGGTTTTTCTGGACAGCCATAGCTAGTTTTCGTTTTTGTACTTTTCTTCTAGGCATTTTCGTATTCTTTAAGAAAAGACTAAGGATGGAGACGATGTGTTTTGTTACTTCTTTTATTTTTAATTCCATTATGAGTAGTTAACCTTCTTTTCTTGGTTAAAGGAAACCATGTTATCCGCTATTATGTGTGAGATGTTTTAATAAAGTTTGTGTTGTTGATGAACATTGAATATCTTCTGAATTACTTTATCTAATTGAATTGATTGATTTCTAGGTGCGCAACTAGGGATTGATTCATTCAATAGCTAGATTAATGAAATATGTCGTTCAGTTTTGTTAATCACAAATGGCAATTAGGATTACCTTCTTTACGTTAAAGTCATAAATTCTAATAAGATATTCGTCTTGATTAATTGCATGTCATACATGTATTATCTTGTTCATTGGTTTCTTAGTTCTTAACGCTATTATTCAATTGAACCTACGATCGTATCTAGGTTGTTGCTTAATAAGAATGCTAGGATACATGTTTATAGTTATTTACACTTAAGAGAAAACATCCCCCAATGAATGTTTATTAATGACTGAAATTTTATATCGAGGATCTGTTTTAGCACGATAACATTGGTGACTCGAAACCAAGGTTTTTCTATTAAATTTTCAGATCCAATTACTTTTGTTAATTTTTTATTTTTGTTATTTCTACACTTTTAAATTTATGTGAACCAAACCCCCCCTTCGTTACTTCATTTTAGTTTTAAACTCGCTAACCTTTATCGTTAAAAATTTCTCGTGGGAATGATCCCTACTTTCCACTACTGTACATTATTTTTTATTGACAGGAGTTGGTTTCTTTTTAATTTGGTTGCAGGCGATAGCAGTACCAAATTTTGGCGTCGTTACTGAGGAATTTCTTAACGATTTTTTTAGTGATGTTTTTGTTTTTTTTATTTTGTTGCTCATGGTTATCTTGTCTTCTCTTTGTTTTAGTTTCATAGCTTTTTCTAATTTTTCGATCTTTTAGCGGCATGGCTCATTATCAGTATTCTTTTGATTCTGGTTTTTCATATTATCCTTATTGTGATAATGAGTTTCCATCTGTTGCTACTTCCAGGTTTGACCATTAAGTGGCGAATTCACACCCTTACCTGCGCAATTACCGGGGGATGACCAACAAGTTAAGGTATGTGAAGTTTGCTCATTTTTTGGTTATTCTTTTTATACGTGTTCCTTTTTGCAGGATACACAGTACAGATTTACTTCTCTACTAAGCTATTATCAAAAGCAGTCTTACTTCCACCCAGAGCCCCCACCTCTACCACCACCACCACCACCACCACCACAAACTAATAAGATGTCTTTGGAGGATATCGTAATGAGTTTTGTGACGAGCACTCTTCCATTGTAGTAGGTAACGAGGAGTAGCTTAAAGACCTTGGAAGATCAATTGAGCCACTTAGCGGAGAGAATGGAGGCCCCAGTGTCTACAAGAATTTTTAGCCAACAAGAGAGTGATGCAGAGGAGTTGTGCATTCCTTCAGAGAATGAAGATCATTTAGAGAACCTAAAAGCAATAAAGGAAGAACAAGCGGAGTTAAAAGAGGAAGACGTTATAGTTGAGGTTGTGCAACCTTATAAGGTAAGCGATGCAGTTCATGTTATCACTTATTGAATTTTGTTTCCTTTTCCTAGCTGTTTACAGGTAAAAGAAGAAGAAGAAGAAGAAGAAGAAAAATAAGAAGAAGAAAAGTCGCTAATCACATATGAGTTGAACGAGCTGTGGGCGAGCAAGCTGAAGACCTAAGGTGACAAGCAGGATGTCGAGTCTCCACAACCATTAGCGTTACTTTTACAGAGACCATCCTGGTGTGAGAAGGGCGATGCCCTAAAGATGAGTGAAAATTAGAGTATAATGGTGAAACGATGAAGTTCCACTTTTCAGAAGCCTCGAGGCATCGTGTCGATAAAGAGCCTACTTCGAGGAAAGGTGCTCCAAGCTCTTCACGGAGTTTGAGCATGCTTCATGTAGGACTCAAGCATCCATTCAATAATGGATGATGTATATATGCCAAGGGTCAAGCTTATGACCTTTGATAAGTGCTTAATGGGAGGCACCCCATCTGTATCCCTTTGTTTTTCTCTTTTATGCATATCTTTTGAGTTTTTGCTTTGAGTGTTGATCGCGGCTTATCGTTCAATTTAGGAATTGATTCTTGGAAACCGGTCAAATACAATTTATACCAAGAATTGCAACACAGGGTGCAACCTCGGGTCGACTCTC
>JAOSBP010170630.1:0-16420 GCA_027563825.1 Erythroxylum mucronatum
CCCCGCCATCCCCCTTTCTCCCTCTTCTCCGGGCACCCTCTCAAACCCCAGCCCTGCGCCCATAACCGCAGCGATCAAACACCTCAACTCGTTCCTCGCCAACCACTGCCCGATACACGCTCGCGGCCCCTCGATAAACGTGAGGAAAGCATGTTTCGTCCCCGCGCCACCTCGTTCGGGATCCTCGAGCCAGCGTTCGGGCCTGAACTCCCCGGCGTCGGAACCCCAGACGTCCTCCATCCTCTGCAAAGCGAAGGCTGAGAGGTAGACCCTGGTGCCTTTTGGGACGAGAACGGATTTGAGGAACAAGTCCTCGGTTGCGACGCGGGGGGTGACGGGGACGGTGGGGTGCAGGCGGAGGACTTCGGTTGCCACCGCTGTCAAGTAGGGGAGGGAGTCGAGGGTGGCGGCCGAGAAGGGAGAGGGGGAGGTGGAGAGCACGGATGCGAGCTCCGAGCGCAAACGGGATTGGATTTGAGGGGAGAGGGAGAGGAGGTGGAGGGACCAGAGGAATGCTCCGGAGGTAGTGTCGTGCCTACGAAAAAGGTTAGTTGGGGAGCGAAGGGGGATGGGGAAAGGGAGAACGCACCCTGCAGCGAGGAACGTGAGGAGCTGATCGATCAGTTCCGCGTCCGTGGAGAATGCGCGGGGGTCGTTGAGCATGAGGCTGAGGATGTCGATTTTGCGCTCGAGGTCCGGGTCGCGGCGGCGTTCGGCGATGATGTCCTTGCAGAGCTCGCGCAAACGGCCGCGGGCGCCGTGGAATTGGGCGGAGAATTTGCCCGAGAGCCAGTCCGCCGCTCGGGCCGGGAGGGCGAGGTTGAGGATGAAGTACCGCGTCAGTTTCCCCCGCGAGTGGGCCGGGTTGGTGATGAAACCCCAGTCGCGTTGGAGGGGTTCGTCGGCGTCCTTCAGGCAGGCCATGTCCTTGCCGAAGAGGGCGATGGAGATGATGTCCAGGGTTGCGCCGGCGGAGATGGGGCTCATGTCCAGCTCCGCTGAGTCTTGAGGGGAGGAGTCAATTTGCTTGGAGATTTCTTCGGCTAGTTCTTGGGATTTCGACCAGAGGAGTGGTACGAGCTCGCGCATAGAGGTGTTTGTGAATGCTCGTGCGAGGCTTCTTCTTTGGATCGCGTGGGCTTTGCCTTCGATGGCGATGAGGCCGACGCCTCCGAGGACTTTGTCCAGCCACTTGCGAAGTCGGGCTGGTTTCTCGAACTTATGCGCGTTTTGTACGAGAACTTGGTATGCTACCTCTGGCCGGGTCACAAGAAGACCATTTCTGATGTAACCGGCGCTGGACAGACGTAGCAGTCCATCGTTCGGAGTCCTTTGCATCCAATCCAGAAAACGATGGACTCGGCCCTCCATTATGATCGAGAGTGTATGACCGAAGAAGAAGTGCTCATCTGGAGCATAGGGGAGGTGTTTGAAGGGAGAATTCAACGACCGCAATATGACTTTCTGTGAAAACCATATCTCGATCGCCAGGAAGATGAAGTGGAATGATAAATGACCGTTTTGTGTACGCCATTGAATGTAGGCAAAGCAGAGATGACTGAGTAGGATCAAGGCCGTGCAGGTCACAGCAAAAGTCTTGTGCTTGGGAGACCACATGGTGAAGTTCGAAGATAGGTATGCCTGGAGTGATTACTGGGAGATCTCCTCCTGCCTTTGGACAGCCATTTATACAACACCGAATGGCAACAATCAATCCTTGAACACCGCACAGATGCCATCTCGGAGGAAGCGGTGATCCGATGCCCAAACACCAATCTATGATGATTAGCCTGTGAAAGTCCACCGTTTGATATCGATTCAAGATCGCAAGAAATTAACTTTCCTTCGCTTGGGATTGTGTTACACTGCGTCATGTGGCGACTGGTATCGGTCAATGCGAAGACATGTTCGCATGGCATAGTCACAAACTCAGCTACGCCTTCACGTACGCGTCCAGCTCGGCCACGCCGAATTCGCCGATCGTTTGAACACATTAAATTCACCGATGTCCTATCTTCCTCTTTGTTTCCGTCGCATACCTCCTATCTATGAATCTTTCTCATCTAGAGCTTCACCAAGTCAAAATGGAAATGACCAAGAACCTACCATGGGCGCATTACGATATCAGGATACGAGTCGATCTCCCTCCTCACCAACGCGTTCAACGTTGGCTCGACATTACCCGCGAGATGTGGCACGACAAGAAGATGCCTCGCGTTGGAACAAACTTCGAGGTCGAGGGCAACATGCGTATCGTGTCGCTTGAGAACATCGAGAACAACGAAGATACGAAAGACGGCAAACGAAGATTCAACCCAAACAAAAAGCCGCACGGAGTCTTTGCGTTTGATATCCCTGTTAGTTTTGCGAGCGTCACCGGTAATCTTGCCGGCTCAAGCGCATGCCATCTCATCGATCGAGCGAGCATGCTTCTCCTGACCGGGGCTGCAAGCGAGGGATGGTGGGATCAGAGCGCTGTTAGTATGGGACTTGACGTGAAGTGGATTCTCCCCAACACTCTGGGTGAGACGATCCTGATTGACGTGGTGATTGAGAGCATGACGAAAAACATCTGTAAGTTCCATCACGGATGCCCTCACATGGTTAACCTGTACTGATCTGCATGCCTTAGGTGTCATGACTGGGAAAATCATCAGCGCAAAGACTGGTGCTGTCTGTGCGGTGGGACAACATCAGATGAAAGCTGTTCAGAAGCCTTACTCGAAGCCATCTTCGAAGATGTAATGACGGTTGTTGTTTGCTGATTCGTCGATTTGTCGTAAAGTCGATCAAACCGTTAAAATTCATGTAGTTCTAGACTTTGCTTCCATATGCGTAAAGCTCTCAGAGCTATCGAATCCACGTTTGAACATCCCAATTTAATCGTCACGACTTTGTCCTTCTCTGATGGTTCCTCATCTTGGCAGGATCTCGATAGTTCCTCGTGCCAACTCCATGTTGTCCGGATTCGTCCGCGCCGAAGTCGTAGTGGTACGAATATCGAATGCTGGTCAGTTTTGGGACAAACCAGTATAGGCGGTGTAAAACATGCTCAGCCAATGATTCGATCTAGTCGAGCTTTGATTTCCCAGAATACTGGCCACGGCGCTGAGTTAACTGTTCACCACGGCCATGGAGAGAGCCTCGGCATGGTTCATCGCCACACCTTGCCCTGGACTAAAACCTAGCAACTGCGGAGTGGCCGTCGATCATTGATAGATCAAAAGACTCCGATCGAATCATAGTGAAGTATTTGGTCCGAGTGGAAATGGATGCTGTATCCGGGATCACTTGCATTAGTGCATCGATGCTAAGTCCAAAACGACACGCAATGCGCTATCTCAGGAAGTGATATGCGTTGAACCTTTCCGGCAATGATCGGCGTTGGTCTGAAAACGAATTTAGTGCTGGTTGCCAACTATGAACTTGACGACACATGCTGTGACAGCCATTGTGAAGCCATCATGCCGAAAAGATCGCACATCTACGGCGTCACTGGTTCTTCTCATGTCTCCGAGTCTTATCGAATCGCGCCTCGTCAAGCTCGAGGATTGCTAGCTCTAGAAATGTCAACGAACAACCTTCGGTCAGGTTCACCTTGGTTTGAGTCAATTTACATCCTAACATCCTTTTGTTGCATCGCAGTCGTGCAACCTTCAGCTCTACAGCGCTCTCGCCACTATGTTTCAGGTAAAACTACAGTGGAAAGAAGCTCTTTATCAAAACTTTAGGGTTTATGACCTGCTGCCCGTTATCAAGCTCCAGCTTCGGGCAGATCCGGGCTTCGACGTGGCGTAATGTCATGCAAGTGGTAACTCAATATCTTTATGCTTTGAGCCCAGGGTCCAATCCCGGAGCATCCTTCGGTGCATGGGAGGCTGGGGGCACCTTCAAAACGGTCAAGCATGTGCTAAGCGCTTAGTTCCAGTTGCTGTTTTGCTCGTCTCTTCTTTTTCTTTTGACCTCCTGTACTTTACTTCATATCTCGGCGAAAGCTTCCAATCATGAGGTGTGATGCGCGATAGACTAGCCACACGCTTCCAAGCCGAGGTTCTCCCCGAGAAGGAGACCGCGATCGTGTGGCAACGCACATTATTGATCGATTCTACGTCCGGAAGCCGGACCGCAGACCGTCGAAAGTGGCCAGAAGATCTGTCTGAGCTGAAGAATACCCTAATGCCACCCAATTATTATCGAAATCTTCGTTGACGAGGAGGGCGAAGATGGCGCTCATCGATGATACCTGAGTTGGGAATACCAAGACTACGACTGCCATTGGTCAAGATGCCATAATGCACGAATGGCGGTGACATTGAATCATGTAGCCACCAGCACTCAGATTCTACATCTAGTGGCGTATCAAATGGTATCGGCGATTAACCCATTCAGGGGAACACAAAAGATATCAAGAGCGGTCAACGATACCAGGCTAGCCATGTCTTCACTTGAGCGTGATCGCGATGGCCAGCGATCGATTATTTCTCAGACGACGTCTCGAGCCTTTGCGTTATGCGTTGCAGATAATGTGCGACCAAAAGAGATCGCCCACTGGGAAAGAAGTCACTTTACATGGAGAACAATTTTCATTGGTATTTGCTAGAGTGCGGAAACAGTTCGCAGTACGTGGCGCAATCAATGCAAATTGATCTCGATCGTGTAGATGTTTCGTGGCAGATCTCGGAAGAGTCCGGGAAATTTCGGGGATACGCGACGTCAAACACAATTGGGTGCAATTAGCTTCGTCTTCTACAAAGTCAGGTGCTTGTAGCTCAGCTAGGTTTTCATTTGCGCATCGGATGTCGTCACGCTGTGCATTGAATTGCGTGGCTTGAGACATCTCAGCGAGCGATTGGGACTTGAAAAGCTACGACTCAGGTTGAATCATCCGAGTACCAACAGTCTCAGTATGAACATCAAGTGAAACTCTGATTCAGCATAAGAGGGAAAATGGCCTTTGGCTTTCTCTGACAAAGGTTAAACAATCGTGGGAGATCGAATATCAAACCAGCCGAGCGATCTTAGAAGCAACTTGCGTTCGACCCGCGAAAACATTGCTCTACTTAGACAATCTATCACCATCGACAATCAGAGCTCTACTGCCTTCGATACAAGTGGAAGAACCACAAAATTGTTTCCATGTCACTACCTTCAACGCGAAAAGTATCAATCTAGCTCACAACGTATACAATAACATAGTTTCAGAACTCCAACCCCATCTTCAACTCCTCCTCTATCCCCTTCATTCCTATAATTGTGGTCATCTCAGTAACATGTCCTCTTGCCATGAACCTCACTCGATCCATCCAAGAGAGAAACCACCCGCAGAAACCCTTGAACGTTTCCAAGCCATGGCAGGGTGCTCTCACTCGTTTCCATGCGGCGACTGACCAGGTACAAAGCTGCCTGGACGTTGCATGGATGCGATCAAGGAGGACCGAAGTTCCATAGAGAATCCCCCCTTTGAACTGGTGTACGGTAAGAAGATGGTTCTTTGTAGTCATCCCATCACTCGCTATCTAGTTCAAGATAAGGTCAATGAAAGCAAGAACGATACCGATGACACAGCCTGGCAAAGGTAATTAGTATCGTGAAGAAAAGATTTTCGCGCATCACGATGATAAATACTTACTGCAGCTATCCAAAATGGAAGTCCTATACCGCCACGACCACTCATGCCAAGGCCTGCATCGAACAAAGCGGCAAAGGCGAAGCTACCTCTCAGCCCACCCAGGAGCTCGACAAAAGCAAAACTCGCATAAAGCTGACCGGTAACAGACTCGCTCGCGTAAGAAGCAACGATGGCCTGGATCGCTTGAGTGCTCGGTGTACCGGCTGCAGACAACAGCTTTCCTAAGCGCAGAACGTTGTCAGCGATTTCCGTCGGGACTTTGCGCTGACGAAGAAGCACACGTACCTGCGATCAACTGTGGCGCCGTGGTACCGAGACCGACGAGAGTGTCGGCAGCAACGGTCAGGAGCGCGCTGGCTCGAACAACCCACACATCGATTGAAAGAGAGCTGGTGATCCCTCGTGCATTCATGAGCCGAGTCATCCCTGCGAGACCAAGCAAGATGGTGAAAGTGACGATCGCTTGAATCGACAGAACATATCCGACGTTCGCTATCGGCCAGTTGAGGACTTTGGAGGCGTACTGGGTGAAGATCCCTTGCGCTTGACGGGTGAAGGCGGTCAAGAACGTGAAGAGGAGGCAGATGGATACCTTTTTGCTTATCGCAACCGTTTTGGCACGCTCGGCCAAGAAATAAACGGCGCGATCGAGGAGAGAACCGAATGATTTCTGGGACGAGATAACGTCAACATATAGAAATGGGTAAAACTCGGGGTTCGCTCACATTGAGTTTCCAACGTGGCTCATGGTCTTCCTCAGCACGAGAGCCCTCCGATGCAGTATTATCTTGAGAAGAAACACGCAACGTTTCGGGCAGAGCGATGATGATTGGATATGCCATCAAGATGATTGGAGCGCTGAACTTCCACGGAAGCCATAGGTCTTTGGAGAGAAGCCACGAACCGATGGGCAAGGCTATGATGTCCGTGATCAATACTGCTGCACCGATGAGATAGAAAACAGTAGTCCTAGATAGGGAAAGAATCAACGTCCGTGGCAATCGCGAGCCAGGTGCAATCGCTTTACCTCATCTCCACCGGGGTCACATCGATGACAACCGTATTCATCACAGCGGTAACGACGCGAACACCCCCACCGATCACCAAAAAGGCGGGCGATAGGAGCACTATGTTGGTCGAGAATGTTTGGTGGAAGTAGCCTGAGTCTGAGTGAGCGGTGTAGCAAAGACACTGGCGGATGTTCTTTACTCACAAACGATCAAGACCCAAAAGTACGCGAGCACCTGACCAGTCATGCCCAGCAACAGGATCGGCTTGCGACCGATCTTGTCCGAATGTCGGCCATAAAAGAATGTTAGAACCAGCCCTGTTACTCTCGCGCGTCAGTCAAAGCTTCATTCTGGAAAGAAGGGTTGCCTTGCCTGGGATCAGACCGATGAAGAATTTGGTGGCCCGAAGGTAGGCGAGTCGGGATTGAATGGCGTTGACCTTGCACAACTCCTCATCCACGTATGAAAGAGGCGGCGGGCCAATGACGCTCGGGTTATGCTCGCGATAATAGTCTCGGCAAACGGCCATTTCCAGCAAACGAATTTCCGGCGTGTCGACTAGAGCGCCTCCAAGATCCGCGACAAGGGAGAAGAGTCCAACAAGTATGGTCGCATAAGGATACAAGCTTGATCTGGCAGGGCGATCCCCATCTTCCGAATGATTACTGCGAGGTGCTGCTGAGTCTGAGTGTGGGGATATTAACGGCGAAATCTCGCTGTGCCCACTTTCCGGAGCATCGGTCTCAATAATTAATGTCGGCATCGGTGTTCAATCTTGCGTGAGAGATTCGGAATGAAGAAATCGGGGGGAGAGGAATTGTTGGAGGTTCCGTTCAATGACCGTGCCACACCAGGCAGCAACGTTTTGACGCTGTGTGAGCGAACCCGCAAATTTTGTTTCATGTGCCACTGTCTATGCCCTTACTCCTCCAACACAGATCACTTCTTTTGCTGCTGATCGAGATGGCAGAAGCCCCGACTTGGAAATTCGTGGATCATTTCTTCGAGGAAACGAGTAACCGACTGATTCTGCAGATCGATATGCGTAAAGGTCATCTCATCAATTTGATAGTAGAGAGTGCCACCGGAATGACTGACGAGATCGAATGGCGACGGTTGCTCTTCGCTTACTACCGTGACAAGGATCTCAATACGCAAGATCGCTGCGAGTCTCTCGTTGAAAATGTTCTGCAAACATGTCGTCAAATTTTCCAACACAGCCTACCCGAATTCGGTAACACGCTCTTCTTGGTAGATTCAGGCGGTTCGCCCGTTCCCATCGAGAAGACTGATACTCAGCTTGAGAACGCATTGCAAACATCGCACGAACTTTTTGACGAATCGCTTGACCTACCACCGCTCATCTCACGCTCGGACCTTACGACTACAGCCGTGAAAGGCGGATTTTTCTTGCCTCAGACCAAGCTTGTGATTTACAAAGATCAGCTTTATGTTGCCAAAGGACCGGCATCAGCTGACAGAGTCGAAGACGACTTTCAAGAAGTAGCTCACCTTCTATCTTTGCCATCTCAGCATCCAAACATCATGCCCAGTCCGGTGGCCCTCGTAAAACTATCAGCAACAGACGAAAGGTTATGCGGATTCCTGAACCCACTCTATGAAAATGGTAACATAGATCACTATGCGCGTAGCCAGCGTGAAGCAGGCCTTCTGAGTCCATCCATTCTATGGAAATGGTTTAAACAACTGACCGGCGCGTTGAGATTTCTCATTGATGCTGGAACTTGGCACGGCGACATCAAGCCAGACAATATTCTCGTTTCACGCGATGGCGACCTCGTTCTGATCGACTTCAGCCGTAAATTTACCACCATGACGATTGCTGCACCTGAGCTACGCGAAGGCAAGAACTCTTTGTTTTGGCTCGGGAATCCGCTGACATATCCACAGAGATGTACCGAGTTGGCAGGGCAGAGGTACCCAGCACTTGGCCTTTGAGTAAGATTGAGAAATGTGAAGTTTACTCGATCGGTCGTACGATGCTTTTCATCTCTGAAAGTATCCCCATGATAGATGTCTATATGCAGAGGAGCCAAGATGGTTTCTTGACAAAGTTCCAAGACGACACGTCCACTCCGGAATCAATGCAGCATCTGATCCAAGCATGCGTCCTGAAAGATCCGTCTGCACGGCTTTCGATCCAACAGCTTACCTCGCGTTTGGAAGATATATCTCCCGATTAAAACCTTGTCGAGCTGCTGTCTACAGAATGAAGTTAACGCATGTTCGGAGTCTGTAGGGTGTGCTATCTGGTGTGAGGAACCAGACTCACTGAAGATTTTACTACGTAGAAGCTATCTAACGTATGTATTTGTCAAGATACGATAACGACAGTCAAAGTTGGTGATTCGGTTACAGAATGAGCGATCTTTCCGACAAAATTACAAGATGTGGTGCGCATGGAACACTTGTGCAGCCAGCAGACGTTCGGCAAGCCTTAGATC
Organism: Erythroxylum mucronatum; assembly: GCA_027563825.1. Classification (NCBI taxonomy): domain Eukaryota; kingdom Viridiplantae; phylum Streptophyta; class Magnoliopsida; order Malpighiales; family Erythroxylaceae; genus Erythroxylum; species Erythroxylum mucronatum. The sequence continues at coordinate 9,105 of JAOSBP010170630.1, forward strand.
TTAGGGTTGCACATGCATCCGGAGATGCAGAGCATGGACTCGCGCCCTCCTTCGACCTGATTTTTGAACGTCCAGATAGATGTACTCTTCTCCTTATCTTTCATCCACATCGAATACCACGTTCGCTTGACCGAACGTACGCTCGCACTTGATAGTAGCCGAGTCAGCATTGACCAAGTAGTCGGGCGAAAGGGAGACCAGTCCGAGGATCGATGTAAGACCATGAGATTCGGGAATTTGGTGCAAGTCTGTGACGAAGTGATGATTGGCACTGGGCATGGCTGCATGGTCGTCTTCGGTGTCTTCACTTTCGAATCCAAATTCATATGGGTGGAGGCCCCCGGAGCGAAAGCGCCAGCTGCGGGGTTTGATACGACCGCCCATGAAGCTGTTCGGATTGACGGGAACCGGCCACGGAGTTGACGTGGAGCCATGCTCGACGAGAATCTCGTCATTGTTCATCTCGAAATGGCGATGCAGCAGGCCAATACCGAAAGTCGATGCCATGCCATGTCGAGCAAACAAATCACTAGATCTCAATCTGAACATTCCGATATAAGGCGAACACTTGGAATACGAACCAGATCTCAGTATCGAGAACTTTCTGAGACGGACAATTGTCAAAAGTTGCAATGGCATCGTTCAAGGATGTCAGAGATGCGTAGATCTCGGGATTGTACTGAAGGGTACCCATGACTAGTTGAGTGATGTGAAGATGGCTCACCCAGTTCTGTCTTTAGGAAGCTTCTTTATATTTCCCTGAGAATCGTCAAAGATCACAATAAACCTCGGTCCGCGACAATCGGCACAAAGGCTACGTCCGTTCTCGATGCACCGACTCAAGCATACTTGAAACTGGTGAATGATTCCTTCGTGCCGCAATGAGCATGTTGCAGCACTGGGCTGGAAAAGAGCGCACGTCTATTGCTTTTCAATCTGTCTTCACCGGTTTCGATGAAACCCGAACGGCAGAGCTCCCGCGAATCCAGACGATCATAGTCTTTTTTGCCGCAGATATGCACCCGTCAATCCTCAAGCCGTGTCATGGCCGCAGCCAGAAGGAACGAGGCATCCACCAACCTCGCACCGATTCCCTTACAATCGAGATATCGTGATACGAGCGGGAGCGGGGTAAGTAAAGTAAACCGTTTAATTGCTGTGCCGATGTCTTGCGCGCAACTATCGAATTGTACCCACACCCACGAAAAACGTCCGGATGGCGGAAATCGCTGCCCCTTCGATCGCGATCATTGGAAACCGAATATCGAATTTTAAGATGAATAGCCTACGTTTCACAGGCTTCATATTCTGTAGTAGTGGCTCTACGAATTGCGATGTTTTGTAGCGGTACGTTTGTAGGACTGATGTACATGTGCATCCAAACCATCAGCCGGCATATTCATACCTCTGATAGGCTCGGAGTTGCAATGCTTTTCCGGAAGGTACGACCGTCCCGGGCGCATATGCAGCACAAGCATGAATCGTTTCCATTTTCAGATAGCTATTGAGGCACAGGATAACGCTGATGGGAGTCTGAAGACGTTCCAAATTTAAGGTTGGACTATTCGGTAAGCACGGGAAGGAGACGGCAGATGTTGCTTCTGGCCCCAGTTATTAGAGCAAGGCAATTCTGGCGCCAGACCTAGCACAGAAAGGGCCAGGCAGCCTTCAGAATCTCCAAGATGCCGTTCGCTGAGAGCATAGACGACGGGGTAGTCAAATTCGAGACTTTTATCATGACTGTGATGATCTTTCTGGATCATACTTAGTGATGGGACTCTGGAAGCTCTTCTATAAGCCACAATGGTTCCGAAGCCGACAGGAATTCTCAACAGTAATTGGGTGCTCCGCTCCAGATCTAGTTATGTGTTTCATTAGAGAAGGGATCACTGGCGCGTATGAATCCATTCTCAACTTCGTTGGTTATCTCTCTGCTTGTTTGAGCAATCCTAGTAGACCACTCAAACGGCCCCATCGGGATCTGACTACTGATATCGTACGCCAGCCTGTAAACTCTTGGAGATTCCTGCATTAGACCTACCTTAGGCTATTGCTTGAGACGCGTCGCCACCGTACTGATCCTTTGTTGGTACTTCCCCTGATTTGACGGCTCGCTTCGGCCAGGTGGGTTTGTCGAAGATCAAGCCTTTGTCGGTTTTTTTGCCTTCCCTTTGCATTATCCAATAATGGAGGATAGATTATTGACCAAACACCCAAGGCCTATCTCAAGATACCCTTCATCCATGAGTCAGAAACAACTCGCCTGCAGACCTTTCCCTCCTATTCGTAGTTATTCATCGTGCAGGCGCACCGTTCCTTCGTTGAGTCCACAAGGTGGGAAAGCTCGATGACGCTCATCCACCAAAGAAGGCGACGACTTGGAAGCTGATTCGGCGCCTCAATCTGTCGATCGTGCAGACCAGCAGCGGAGAACTTGTCAAGGACCGAAAGCTTGATCATGGTGGGGTGGGGAAAGGTAGAGATTGACATCCTCAAACGATACTTTTCGCCCTCAGCTATCACATCATTTCCCCGAACCTCAACAGCCCCTCCTTCCGATGAGACCACATCTCCCCGAACCCAACTTCTCCACCCGTGACAAATCCCCAATCGACAGCAGAGCCTCATCCTACGCACCCACGAACCCAATCCCCTCACACAGTCCATCAAAATGCACCCTCAGTCTCGCCCCAATCACCCTAACCACCATCGCAGCCTCAATCTCCCCCAGATCTGCCTTCGCGCCCAACGACCCCCAGTACTCACAAAACCCTACCCGCCCTCCTGGTGACCACGCTCACCAGCGCAGCCGCACCCCTCCTCGCCGTCACCGCGTCCGTTCTCGGCGTCGCAGTAGCCGAAACAACCCTCGCGCTGCGTGATGGCCTGTGCATCCCCCGATACTGGGGGCTGCTCCATTCCTGCTTCGAAGGTTGGCACTTCCTGCCTCGACGGTTGATCCACCCCTGCAGTGCACCTGCCCCTGCTCCATTCCTTACCCAACGGTTGGTCCATCCTGCTCCTGCCCCTGCACCCGGCCCTCTGTGCCTCCCCAACTTGCGGAAATTCGAGGCTGCTCGGGCGGGACTTGTGGAAGTCTGAGATTGATCAGGCGCAACTTGTAGGTTAGCATCACACAGGATAGCATCACGCGGGCTCTTGGGAAGCACATCGTTGGGTTCGTTCGGGAGGAGGTTCGGGATGAGGTTCACCGGTGTGAATGTGTACTTTACCGAGAAAGTTGAGGGGTTTTTAGACTGGGGTTCGGCGGAGCAGCTGTTTGACGTGAGTGATTCGGATGGTGCCGGATGGTGCGGGAGGGGGAGACGGCTGTTGGTGCGGTTTGCGACTGGGAGGGAGTTCGGGGTTGAGGGATGGTGGGTTGGATGGTACTACTTGGGGTGAGTTATCATAGGCTGATTGATACGTACGGTAGTTGTCTCTCCTCGTTTGAGGCATGGCCTTGCAAAATGAGGGATATTTATGTATGGGATGGTTAAATTTATTCAACAAAAATATGGCTGAAGTCCTTGATGAGGATATCAATCTGCGGTGAGAGAATTACGCCTACGCAGCCTCATCTGAAAATACGCATGCATCAAAACAACCTCTTCGCTCCGAGCAGATCAAACCAACAACACATCATTCAAGCGAACTCACAGAAAGGACATAAAGGGCCATAATCGATTTCGTATCTAATTAGATCGGCCCACAATTGTCCCAAAACCCAAACGCCAACCTCATCCCAACACTAATCACATTCTAGCCTCTCGCCCCACAAACCCCACAATCTCTACCCTCTCCCTTCTCCCCGACCTCCCCCTCGAACTCAAAGTAGCACATCCCACTCCTCCTCCACCCCCTCCCCCTCGCTCCCACTCCCACTCCCACTCCAATCATCGCCCTCACTCTCGGTCCCACCTTGAACTTCACGATCATCCTCTCCACCGTCGACGACATGAACCGAAAACCCACCAGCCCCGGGATGAGCCTTCGAACCCGCTTCCTCGGCCACAGCCTTCGACCACGAGGTTTCCCAAGCCGGTCCCTCGCCCGGAAACAGGTCGAGATCTCTTTCGACTTCACTCAGGACCGGGACCCGGACCGTGATCCGAGCTTTCGCTTTCTGCGCAGCAGCTCTGGGTACCACTGAGTGACCGCGGTGGGTGAAATGCTTGAGCGGGTTCGGGTGCGCGGCCTTGTTCTTGTCGACGGGTGGGGACGGCGCGGAAGAAGAATGGAACAGATCTTCGAAGCCTTTCGGTTCGATGGTGCGACCGCTGTTGTGACAATGCTTGAGCGGGCCCGGGTCCTCGTGGGTCTTGTAGTTGTCCTGGTGGAAAGGGCAACACCATGGGGCGAAGCTGCTGTCCTTGATGGTTGGGGGACGGCCCGAGGTGGAGGTGTTCTCGGCGAGGCGCGAGGAGGTGGTGGAAGGGTTGTCCTTGGCCATCCCATCCTCTCTCTCTCCCGAGCCCGGCGCGAGGTCACCTCTCACGACTTTGCCTGAGATCAGGATTCGAGGTCTTGCTTTCTGTGCAGCAGCTCCGGATGAGGCACGTGGTACGACGGTGTGACCGCGGTTGCACCCGGGAAGCCAGGGTACGGGCAGGTCGGGGTACTTGTTGGTCTTGTCCTTGCCTTCGGGCGCGGCCAGCGGATACGGGAGAAATGAATTCTCCCAGCGCTGGGGTGGTGCAGCGTGACCGCTGTTGTACCGATGTTTGAGCGGGTCGAAGTACTTGTCTACTTTGTCCTTGTTTTTAGGTGGAGTGGGCGCAGACGGCAGAAACATTTCTTCCCAGGGTACAATGGTGTGACCGCTGTTGTAGACATGCTTGAGCGGGTCAGGGTGCTTGATATTGTCATTGTCTTTGACGAGGGGGCAAGTGCAGGCAGGATGTACATCCTCGACAGCGGGGCAACGGCTTGTAGTGGGAGTGGTGTTGTCCTTGGCGATGGGGAGACGGGGCGCGGTGAAGTCTTTCTTGACGAGGGGGCAACGACTTGCGGTGGAGCTGTCTTTGCCGATGGGGTAATGGCATGAAGCAGAGTTGTCCTTGACAGCGGGGCAACGGCTCGCGGGGGCACCGACGCCTGTCGTGCTCTTCCAGAGATTGTACCAGTCGTCGTCCTTGTTGTCGGTGACGGCGGGGAGATGGCATGCTGTGGATTTATCTTTGACGACGGGAAGATTGCATGAAGCAGAATTGATGCGAGCTTCCTCTTTGACAGAAGGGATGGGAGGGTTGGAAACCATAGGGGAGGATGATGACAATGGCGGAAACGCGGATTTGAGATCGGTGGGAAGATTGAAGGCCGGTTCGAAGTGATCATTGACATGAGAAGTGGTTGAGGCCCCTCCGTTCGGAAGCTTGGACGATGTGTCGTCGTGAACCGGAAGTTTGTGAACGGCGTCTTGCTCCATCCTGGCTGCGATCAGCCTCTTCTTGTTCTCGCATTCGAGAGCGAACAGCATGTGCTGAGTTTGGGTGAGCTCGGAGGCCGAATTGGGGTGCTTGGATGTCCCAAGGGGACGAATCCGGTATGGGTTGGGTAAGGCTTGATTCGTTGGACGCGAGGCGTCTTGATGGGCTTGAGACTCGGAACTAAAGTCCAGTGGGCTGAAAGTGTTCGAACGGGAAGGCAGCGGCGTCATAAACATTTCCGATGGTGAGTTGGCCATGGAACATCGTGCATATCCACCACAGTGGAAGCAGCCTTGGGTCACCGGATGATAGTCATCAAGGCTCACCGGAAGGTGGTGGTCAAAGGGGATTGGACAACAATATGGCATGGGAGAGTGGTGGCCGTGATCCAACAGTTCGGTGTTCGACATGCCCCACCGATGCGAGAACATGTCACGACGAGGACTATCCAGGCCTGTCCAAGTTTGGCCCAATTTCGACCAGGTTGCGGGGATATCGACAACATTGTCCCATGGGTATGTTGACGAGGCTGATGTTTCGCCGCGGCTCAGATCTGATGGGCGTCGAGGTTCCGGGGCTCCAGTCGGCTTCGTATCAGATTTACCTCGCTCAATCTCCGCTTGAAGTTCTTGCCATTTACGAGAGCAGAGGCGTGCTGGCCACCGTTCGGTGGTGCCGATGTCGAGCATCTGGCAATACATTCGTGTCAACGGGCTGGGGCTTTCTCTGTGCGGGGAAGATGAACTTCACTGACCTTGGAAGAGATGATTTCCCATTTGTACATTTCCCAGTGGTCGTGGGCCAGCTTGAGAGCTTTGACATCGTCATCTTCCCAGATGCGACGATTCTCACAGATTCGTTTGTACCGCATCCGCAACGCGGCGACTTGGAAGTTGCGTCCACTTTCAGTGCGGAATCGATCGACGATTTCATTCCATGAGAGGTTCTCTTCCTCTTTGAGTCGCACGAGAAGCTTGTCGTCTTCGGTCAACTCTCCAGGTGCAGTCAGCGAGCAACGACGAAGCCTGAGCTTGGGGTCGTCCGCCATTGGTAAGAGGTCGTGATCAGATCAATCCAACAAAGGATTCGTTCCAGAATTTTATTGACGAAATCTCCAAAATAGAATGGCAACGGAGAGAGCCGAAAGTAAACGAAGGGAATGAGAAAATCGTAAGATTGGGGCAGCCTTTAAGTCTGGGAACTTGGCCCCCGCCTTCCGCTGCTTGGTTGCCTTGTTTTTGTTCTTGTGCGACATTGACGTGTTTCGTGACTTTACCGAACGACAGGGATCAGGGAACATGAACAGATCCATTCAAACCGCCCCACGTCAACATGAGCAGATGAATGATTTTGCGCGTCGTCATCGAGATCTATGAGCTCGGGGAATGGGTGACGCGTTTAATATCCAAGATTACGACATGCACACAGATTGCGAGCATTGAGAACTAATAATAGTTTTGATCGTCGAAAATCAACAAAATCAAACGCGTCAATACTCATGAACAATCTCGAATCTCCACAAACCCCTCGATCGAAAGATCCATGGAATCCCAGCCTCGTGGAACCTCAAACCCTGCAATCACATCCGCGTGGAACCTCAACAACGCACCCGACGTCGCACAATCACACCGCCCAGATCCCCAACCTCTCCCAGCCTCACTCCAGCCCTCCCTTTCTCTGTCCCCACCTCGTCCCCAGGATCCCCCCATGTCCTCCGTTTCCCCATTCCCCATCCCCAGTGTTCCCCCACGCCCTCTCTCTCTCTCCCCCCCTGCCTTTCACGCGTAAGCAACAACAAAAGACCCCGCAACATAAATCTCCGCGAAACACGTATTCGACCCCGGAGTCAGCACAGTCACAATCCCCTACCCATCCCCGTAAACTTCC
>JAOSBP010170664.1:0-16417 GCA_027563825.1 Erythroxylum mucronatum
CATTACTCTGACGCCAAGAAAGAATTTGTCTCCACACCCCAACTCCCACACGACCCATACGTACTCGCCGTACCAACGACGAGAGGCGAGACTCAGTACCTTCCGACCCATGACGAAAGAGTCTCCTGCCCCAAGATCAAAGTAATCTAGAGTCCATCCACAGATCATCACATGGCCGAGCTCGAGCGAGGTCGCTGCGATTCCGATTGCGACGGCTGTTTACCTCCAGCTAAATAGAGGAATCGGAGTGGCGGGCTCGAGGTCATGGCCGAGGGAAACAAGGGAGGAAGCAAGTTCCTTTCAGAAGTCTAGAGGGTTGGCTTCAAACCGGATCCTTGGAATTCTAAGCTGTGAATGAGTTTCGTCGTTGGGGACTGCTGTAGAATGGCGTATTAAGGTTGAAGTTCGAGTGTGGGCCCCGGAGCAGTTGAGGGAGAGGTATTGTATTGAGGTTGGAGTCGGGTGTAGGTTCGGGTTGACACCTGGACTCGATATAGGGTGTGGTGACTGCTTTTTATCTTGGGCTCATAAGGGAGATTCGGACTATCAGAACCTAGGTCGGATGTAGATGGATAAGCGCAGTGGAGCAGATTCTGGACGGCACGAGACTAGTGTTTCCAGAATTATAGATCTGATCGGGGACGCAGGTGCTATTAACGACTCACCCGAAGGGAAATGTCGAGGTAGCTGTTGGCCAAGCGCCCAGGAGATGAAAATGGCTTGTCGTGGAGGGATCAACGGGCATGATAGACGATCTTGATTCCATGTGACTTTGAAGTGGCAAGTATGGCTGGATAGTATTGTTCATGATATGATGATGGATTGGCTGTCTCACCGATTCAATCATTTATCGCACGGTTCTAAGACGCTGGAGGCTGGTTCATAAGTCTGCTGATCAACTATATCGTGCGCAGTGCGCTTGATCATTGCAGTATTCGAGTACATGCTGATTAAAGGCTGGTTGCTAACCGAAGGCCTAGGAAAAGGCTATCGGGTGGTCACTCGTCCGTCGATCTTACGTATGTATGATAGCGAGATCATCCTGGAGGGTGGCATGGTGATGTTGAACGCAAGAGAATGTGACACGTCAGCGTGGCTTCACGCCCCAGCGTTCCTTTGGAGAATTTTCAATTCGATTCAAGGAAGTATGGGCTGACGTTGTCAAGCAAATTGCCACTCTCATCATGGAAGGTTTTCTTGTTGTTGTTCATCGGAGAATCGGAGAAATGGGACCGCCCGGCTTTACCGGTGGTGACGGCCATCACAGAGCTGCAACTCCGAGACCTGTCCTGCTAGGCAAGTGCTTTCTATGAGGCGACCTTTCCTCCCTTTTGTTGTCCACAGTTGCCACAGGATGTCCCGTTGCCTTGGTCATGAGGTGCATTGTTACCATGATCAGCCATCTGTATCCAGTTTCCCCGATAAAGGTGTTCATATGACCGTGGAAGTGAAGTCGCCTTTAATCATGTCGAGGAATTGTGCCTGAGCGCTTAACCGGTAAGTCCATTCACCTCAGAGGCCATCTTCATGCTACTTTGCATTCATGAATATAATGACGATTGTTCCGGTCTTTCTCTCGTCAAGCAATTCCAATCGCTACATCAAACAGCACCATGTCTGACGTTCAAATGTCCGACGTTCACCCCAACCCTTCCGGCGTATTCGACACCGATGCCGATGCCAAAATTACTGTCGACCACGTTGATGTAAAGCCACCAATGTCCAACGGCATGGATGATTCCGACGAGCAGTCCAACACATGCAGCCACTGCGTCCACTGCGACAGTCACCAGCCGATCGACAGAAATCTGACGACAGAAGACATTTCCGTCTCCCAGCCGTCAACCTCAACCCTCACGGCATGCAACGCCAAATCTTCCTTCAACAAACCCAACAGTTTGACCATCACCAGCCAGCCCGAAACGGCTGGCTCCTCCGACGCTTCACGGTACCACCTCGCACAGTGTCCGATGAAGAAAGAAGCCCAGCACCAACCCTCCTACTCCCCGCCTCGAAGAATCGCATTGACGCAAACTCCACTGTCGTCCAGCGCTCTCACAGCAGCAACGTCAGCGGCAGCGTCGACCCAGATGCGGGGAGAAGACACAGGCCATCCCAGCTCCAAAGTATTCTCGACGGCTGCGCCGTCCGTCATTCACCAGCGGCTCTTCTCTCCACATCCAGCCTCCGTCCCAGAAGCCAGATTTCCTCGTCCTCCTCTTGCCCTTCTCAATGCCCGAACTTCTTCGCCTTATTCCCTTCTTTTCAGCCCAAAGCCAAATCCGCGGCACTGGTATCGTCGCGGGCATCGGTGGTGTCGCCATCGGGATGGCGGGCTTCGGCGCAGAGGACATCCTTGCGCGAGCAACTTTCTCCTGATGCCTCGAGCGCGCGATGAAGCCACGCCGATGGGGCTTTGTGCTCGGGAGAAGATCGCCCTGGACCGCGTCGAAGAGGATCGGAAGTTGAGGCTGGAGCTGAGGCTGGAGGCGTGGCTGGAGTCGAGGCTGAGATTTACCGCGTAGAATTGATCACAAACGCTTTGCGGAACTTTTCCGCACTCGATTTCCGCGCAACGCACTATGCCCGTTCGAGCATTGTGAGAACTGGCACGTACAACTGGTTTCCGATGCTAACGGGTTTGATGGCATAACTTCGGGAATTGCATCGTCGCTTTGGGAGTTATTTGTCGATGATGGTTTTGGAAATATATCGAGACATTATTGGTGTCACCGATCCGGGGCCGTTGAAACGTCCCATCACCTTACCGATCGGAGTGGTGGACGTGCGAAGGGAGCGTGAATCGTGAAAGGAAGAAATTTGGATCATGTGTTTTTTTGGTTGGATATGTTTTGGATCGAACATGAAGAAACAACTGAGGTGTTTGGAAGTCGTAGTGATTTCCGAGATGGACCTGAAACGAAGCTGTGGAGCGTGCGGGATTTAGTCGCAAAGCGGAGGAGGGATGAGAAGGGGGGAACTGAGGAGTAAGTTTCATCGCCGATGCTACAAGGATGATTTCGTTATCACTGAATCAGGTCGTGCGGCTGTTTCCAAATCATTCTAAGATCGTTGCCTGGATAGAACTCCAAAAACGGCACGGCGGCCGCGGAGACTTATGTCAAGCCTGAACATCGGCAGTCAATCTTCCGTCTGAGACCAGCGGACTGCAGTTTAATCGGGGCATTGCAGCAAGAGGAAAGAGTATTCAGCGACGGATTGGAATGTAAGACACAGGAAGTCCCGGCCGAGAAAGAGTCAGATGTCTTTTGACTTCTGGAAAGCATGCGACCGGGCCACAGGGTGTCAGTCATGACCTGCACAGCGGCGTCAAGGATGACCGTATCTGCTATGCTGTGTCTGGAATCACTCGATTGCAAGAGGGTTGCCGCCGGTAGACCACCGCCGATGATAAATGATTGCTGACAGGACAATTTGTGAATCGCTTATGCGGGATGAGCGGCCGCAATCTGGGGCCAAAACATGCGTTATGCACTCTTATGCAGCATCCTCAACCAATTATGAACGAATCGGCGTCGAGACTCGGATTTCGGAACGACGACAGCAAACTTGACTCTGACCATTCTGATTTCAATCTCAAGTCAGAAGGAAGCCTCGACAAGTGGTATAAAAGGAATGTGGAAACCCATTTTGACCATGGACCATCATCCTTATTTCCACTTCAACTTGATACGAACAGCGCATTCTTTCAAAGATGTCCGGAACCAAATTGATCACCGTTTTGGGGGCCACCGGCATACAAGGTGGCTCCGTTGCGTCCACCTTCCTGGAGAGTGGCTGGCGAGTCAGGGCCATCACCAGGAGTCCATCCAGCGACAATTCAAAGAAGCTCGCTGGGCGTGGCGCTGAGGTCGTACGCGCAGACATGGATGAGCCTTCCACTTTGGCCGCCGCCTTCCATGGCTCTCATGTCATATTCGCCGTTAGCGATTTCTGGGGCCTCTACAACGACCCTGCGAACAAAGACAAGCCGAAGGAGGGACAGTCACTCAACGTGTGGGCAGGCGAGACCGAGACCCAGCAGTTGAAGAACGTCATCGATGCCGCAGCCAAGATCACCACCCTGGAGAGGTTCGTGATCTCAACCCTCTCCCATGTCTCTGAACGGTCCAAGGGGAAATTCACTCACGTCTACCACTTCGATTCCAAGGCATTGGCGGTGAATTACGGGCGAGAGTCTTACCCAGCACTTTGGGCCAAGACGGATGCCTTCCAGGCTGGGTTTTTCGTCAGCAACTTTGTACTGAACCCGATGGTGTCCCCGAAGAAGGTCGGCGTCCCTCCCATTTCTTGAACATCGAACAATATGCTGACACAACGAAGAATGCCGAGGGGAAGGTTCAGTTCCAGCTGAGTCTAGATGGGGACGTCAAACTACCCTTTATCGCCGCTGAGGAGGACTGTGGTCCTATCATCAAGACCATGGTTGAAGCTGCACCTGGCAAGACCGTCATCGCCTACAGGGAATGGCTGTCCATGAACGAGCTCGTCAAATGTTTCTCCGAAGCCACGGGTCTGAAATCCGAATATGCCCCTTTGCCGGGTGGATACATCGATCCTAATCTGCCGCACGAGCTAGCAGTCGAGGTCGCCGAGAACTTGTCCTACTTTGAGGAATTCGGATACGAAGGCAGGGACGATCCGACCGTGTTACATACCTCAAAGGTACGATTATTTATCCATCCACTACATCTGACGTTAACTGATAAATTTATAGCTTTCGCCTCCACCACAACTTGGGACGGTCAAGGCCTATCTTTCAAAGCAAGACTGGTCTCGATTCTCAGAGTAGTCATCGTTAGGTGGCAGTTGTTGGAACGCCTTGTCTCATTTTCGGAAGCCGCTCTTGCACTTGGTTTATACGCTCGTGTGTCATAGTTTACATATAGGAATATAGAGACCTCAAACTTGTAAAGATTACTTACAAACGCTCGACCAAAGTCTGTTACGAATTTGAGATGGAGAGAGAGTTATTCCGGCCTGCGCTGTTTTTCAATGCATGAGATAGGAGAGCCTGAGTGTCCCGGCGGCATTGCAATATCCGAAGACATCACCCATTCGAGCATAACCCTAGTCACAGGATCGAGGAAGAGGCTAAAGTCAAGATGGCATGTCAGGGAGATATGTTAGCTAGACCTACTCAGCCAGAAGCAAAGTCCCACCCAATATCGACACAAGGTGGTGACCCCACACATAACGTCGAAAGTTTCGAGGTGTGAATTTACAACACACATTTGAAATCAACCATGGCCGTAGCCAGAGCATCAGTGTGATTCAAACCTCCGCGGGCGACTTGGTGAATCTAGACCATGGGTTGATGCAGGGGATGACGAGTTAAATACCAATCGGTGCTCTTGAACATAGGTGACATGGTAAGAAATTTAGGCCACCCGAAGAACAGGCCTGCCAGCCTAATCTATTTATTATAGTAATCAATACTCCAAAATAGTGACCGCCTCTTCGACCCTGGATTGATAAGCCGCCTACCCTTTGCGGTGAGGCGTAGGTGACGTTCGAGATTTCCAAACTTTGTACGAAGATGTGCAATCTTGAGGCAACCAAGCGGTCGAGATCTGTCAGTGTCTTGTTCGTCCAACTGACGATATGTCATGCCGTCGACAGCGGCATACATAATTCGCGAGAGCGGCACCAAAGTTCAAACATCGGCATCATCAATTTCTTCTCATATCTCGCGAAATGCACTGTGCAATACTTTTGAGCCTTCTGGTCGCCGTCACTGCCGTTTCAGCGGTGGAGCAGGCAGCGAATGAAATACGTTATCTGTTCATCACGTTCGTGACAAGTCCTTAATCCAACCACGGATAGCATAGCTGATTCGCCGGAACAGAGGCGACTCGTTCACCACCACAGGTTTCAACCCCAACGATGCATCTCAGCCTTCGCAGCAAAGGCCTCTTGGAAACCCTGCTTACCCGGGCAGTAAGTCAAGATTCGAGCACGCCATGTCAGTGACGTTGATCACTCGGCAGGAACGTACTCGGGTGGCGAAAACTGGGTCGACGTGGTCGCGTACAACAACACCAATGCGACGACAGCCACAATCCTGGGCTATAACTTTGCGGTGGGCGGGAACACCGTCAACGTTACCCGCACGCAGATAACGAACCCGCCGAAACCGATCAAGGATATGATCGATCAGGTGAGCCTGATCAGCACGTTTGTGAAGAACCAGGGTCGGTATCCTCCGCCGGCTTGGACTTCGCAGAACAGCCTCTTCATTCAGTGGTTCGGAATGTATGTGTTGTTTCCATCGAGGGTTTTCTCTTCTTCGACTGACACGTCCAGTAACGACATCTATTGGAACGGAATCTCCTCCAGTCGGACTTTCGCCGAAGCCCAGCCTTATCTTGTCGGCGACATCCAAGACTTCTACAACCAGCTGGACGCCTTGTACAAGCTCGGTGGTCGCCAGTTCCTCATTGTCCTCGTCCCACGTAAGTGAATAATAGAATTCCTCCCAGATACCAAGACTGACATCTGGTGTAAGCGGTCTGGCGATCCCCAGGTCTCGTGAAGAACTCAAAGAACGCACTCAGCCAGAACCTCACAAAGTTCTGGAACGATCAGATCCAGCAGCAGAGCTCGGGCTTCCTCGTTTCTCACCCGGATACGATGGTGAACTTCTTCGATCCGGCGTCCGCATTCAACGCCGTGCTCGACGATCCGGCCAAGTATGGAGCGCCGAATAGCACGTGTATCAGCAATCCGCAGGGGACGCCTTGTCTGTGGCTCGATCATATCCATCCCGGTCAGGCGATTCAGAGGGATGTTGGGTATGCTATCTTCAGCAGGATCAAGGCACTAGGATTCTTTCCGTAGATGGCGGAGCGGCGAGAGCGCAAGCTCGATGGAATGGCGAGATACTCTTGTCGCAGACGATTTCTCCAGGTGGGTGGAACATGTCCTTCCCAGACAGCAGCCAAAAAACGAAATAACTGCCAAGTCTTGTGCCGGGGAAGTATACCTTTCATAGCGTAACGAAGGTCCCAAGATTTATCTATGTCCTTTCCCCCTTTGCGGCCGTTGCTTGGACCATTGCTGGATCAGACCATGACACTTCGACCAGCGCAAGCATATAGTAATGCTGCCGTCAGATGTGTACGTGGTACGTTTCCACCAAGTATCGATTCTGTCTCGACTGCTCCTCAGTTACTACCTTGTCGATCGGGCTGGAGGCTGGCGGAGCACCGCTGCAAGAACATGGACTTGTAGGTGGCCTCGTTGTCGGGCGTAGTTGGAACTCACATTCGTGACTCTCTTGTAAGTAAAGAGTGACGAGCCGAGCGATGTGGCCGAAGGTTCGGCTGGAGGTTAAGAGCCTTGATCGCAGAGTCTTCGATTGGAGTCAGGCAGTCGTCGAAGCCGTGTTCCAAGTCATCGTTGTCGATGTCGTCACCATTGCGATCCGAGTTGTTGCGGTCAAAGTGGAGGGAATGAAGCCCTGCCGCGGCGTTCGTCGTCTTAGAGGTTCGAGGCCGCGAAAGCGTTATTGATTCCTCCGTCCGAGTGCACTTGTACTCCGTCTGAAAAGTCGAGAGCCTATCAGACCGGAATGTACTTGGAAACATAGTGGTTCGAGGCTGTTCTCGAGGCATTTCTATTCGTATACCGTTGTTGATGACTACAGAGACATTTGGGGAGCTTTCTACAATCGAGCAGTGTCGAAGACTGTTGTTCGGGACAGGTGCCAGCCTCGACGTTGTGGTAGTTCTGCCGTCGCATCGTCTGAGCCGAGTCGAGATAGGTGAGGGCTTGCGACTGAAGGGGGACTTGGTTTTCGAAGATACTGCGCACGAAGAGGAAGCTCGAAGTGAGAGCAGAGGATGGGCAGTGAGGATCCCAATAGACCTCACTTACCGTCCTCCGACTGAACGCATTTCATGTTCGGATCGCCGGAGACGTACAGCTGCAGCGTCTGCAGGCGCCGCGAATGCTGTCGCAAGGCGGGTGACAAAAGATCGTGGACGTGGTCGCGGTCGCGGTCGCGGTCGAAGAGCAAGCCTGCCGCGAATGCCCGTCAACACAGCGTCAGCAGCACTTGCAGAAGTAGATCAGTAATTGACGAATTTGCGACTTGAGATTTGCCGGTGCAAATGGACCGATGGAGGGGACACGAACAGATACTGTGCCGGATGAACAGATCAAGGCGTGTCGACACCAATGCCGCACTGGATATCCCGTAGATTTGCTTCTATCTCCCGGCCGATCCGCCCCGCTTCCATTCACGATCCGTCCCGCCTCCGCAATCGGAGTTGTCTCCCGAATGGTATTGCAAGGCTACTCCAATATGCGTGGCTGGGAAATTTCATTGTGCTATACTGGTCACTTGACGATAGTCCTTTCCTTCGTCTTGAAAATGGAAAAGTCAAAAACAAAGCTGAGAAAATCGGCGGGACTGGGAAGGAAAGTTCGGTATACCGAGTTTGATTCTTCTGTAACGACTGTTGTTGCCTGTGCAACGAAGAAACGCAGCGCATCACTTGCAACAGACCACCCTCAACCGCACCTCAAGATCATATCAAATATGACGGCACACCGCGACAAATTGTGCCTTTGTGACCTGCAGCCCATTTCCCTATTACAAAGTTTACGGTCAGTGATAAGTGGAGCGATCGAATGCTTCGAAGAGGAACACGGACTGACCAAGGTCGCTCAGCAAGCGCAGGCGTATCTCCCACCGCCAAAGTTGTGGCAACACCTCTTCCCGCCGCATTGGGCGGAGAGCTTCCAACGTCCAGCTGAGGTACAAACTTGAACGGAACCATCGGGTCCCGGAGCGCCGTTCTGATTACCACATGCGTATTTGCCTGGAGTGCAAGCTGTCGCGGTGGCCGCGATGCAGCCGATGATGGCGAAGAGCTGAGCGAATTGCATTTCGAATTGTGTTGGCTGTGGTTGGGCTCGGTGATTTGGTTTGCGATTGAAGTTGATCGATGATGGTACAGTCACTTGGAGGGAAGTCTTCCCTCCCTTTATATGTTGATCGCTCGGTGAGTTTTTCAAGCCATAGGAGGTTCTGAATGCCAATATGGGTTGCTGTTCCGCGACGGCGAAGCCGACATTCGATGACAAGGAATTGAAACGCAAGCTCTTCCAATTGTTTGATGGGCACGGTCATCAGTCGTCAGACGTCGGTGAAGTATTGTCCGGTTGAAGTGTCGTGACAGATGCCACTTACAGCTCAAAATGGTCACGAGAGCCAATCATAGTGATCGACAGCCAGTAGAGAGCGCACAGTTCGTGTATAGGTCTCACATCTAAACCTCGCAAAAGATCGCAACTCGTGCGCAATTCAGGCTGCTTGTGGAGACATGTCGACCAGTCATCGTCCTGTAGCCAGTAGTCAGCAAAGCTATCATATGCCTAGCCTTCAGAATCTCTACATGTCTTGGTTATGATTGACTGTGACATAGCCTGATATGGAAGTCCGTCGTGCGAGCAGTATTCGCCGAATCACGAAGGATTCTCATCGGGCTGTATCGGGCAGCCCATCATTGAGACCGGTGAGATGAGTGAGGAGTTTCCAGACAACGAAGGCACTATGCGCGCTTGGAAGTCATACGTGCCAATCAGGGCTATCGCCACGCAATTTGTCAATCAATCTGATGGTACTTTCTTGTTTGGGAGCCAACCAAACCCATTTCCCTGCATGTCAAACCAGTTCGTTAACCGGTCAAACCGGCTACACATCCAGCTGAACGCTAGCTCAGCGCCACATTAGAACATTTGCTCTCATCTCTCCCGCCGTTGGCATTGAGCCTTGATTGTCGACCGTCCAGCTATCGGCTTTGATGATGTAAAGTATAATATGCGAATCTTTCCGTCTGCATCATCGCGGCTGTAAATTCCGGATTTTATCATTCCATTCCAGAAAGCAGCCGACGACATGATATCAGGCCACTGCACGCTTACCGAGAGTTATTCACAGTCAGGCTGGCCGACGCATAACCACAACGGGTATTTGGTAGGGTTATGACGCACATCCAAGCATCCCACAAATCTCAGCCGCACCACGAGACTTGGCAAGATTACCCGACGGTCAGTGAGATCCAGCGCACCAACTCTAAGCACTGAAGCCTTTTTGCGGAGTGGGATGCGCCGACACACTTGCTATTGGTAAGTTCATTCTCGTTCCGATTGGACCACGGCGTATTTCAGAGCGCAGGCGATTGTAGTAATCTAATGGATCCCGGGGTTTCATTTTACCAAGGCTCGGGTGAGCCCGTTGTTAAATTATGTTCAAGGCCGTGAAAATGAAATGCATTCGGTGCTTCAGGCGGTACGGTCACATCTTCATCTAGATACGTGGCGATGATGTAGGCTTACTTAAGCGCTTTCAATGTCATGTCCCTCCGGAGTCTAGTCACTTCTCAATGCGTGACAAGTATGGCTCGTAAAATGTCTTCAAAATTCAGACGCAGACAGTGCAACCTTTGTCAGGCTCATCGGGTTCTCTCAAAGTCGGCCACTATGGGCTGATCCGCCAGCTCACCTACCTCAACGCCCAAAATTGGCAGAAACCGAGCCCTCTCGAGTGCCCACAGCTTGTTTCCACCTACGGAATCCTTCTCTCGTTCATAACGGCTGCGCACGTGTCGTTGCGGAACAAGGCCGAAGCGTGCTCTCAACGATGCCGGGAATCTACTCCCATCTAGCGAAGTCTGCCAAACGCTTTTCTCCGCCAGCTCCATCAAAGGTGCCACGTCCGAGCTGACAAAATCTCCACCCTCCTCCTGAGGTAGGCGGATCATCCACTCCGGACGATGAGACTTGCCCGTGAACAGCCATGGCAGTGCATAGCTCTCTCCCGTCTTGATATCGTGTCGGATGAATGTGGAACACCGTGGATCATTGGTTCGCTTCCTATATCCACTGATGATACTGAAGCACTCGAGGCCCGTGGGAATTACACTCGAAGAAACAGTACGCAGCAGTGACTGCAAAGCCGATCGGGACACATCGCGGCAATGTGTGGCGGTCCTGCCTTCGGATCCGACGATGGAGATGAGAAGAGTCTTGAGTCCTTCTCCATTTGCTGTCTCGGAGTTTGCGATGGATTTCTGCGCATCAACGATTCCAGTCTCGTCAAACAGGTCAGGACAAAGCGTCGGCCACCGTATGCGCAAGTGCTGCAGACTCGGTAGCCTTTGTCGTACTAACGAGCAAATGTGAGCACTGTTGCCCAAGTGAGCACCATCTTCTTCGAGCTCGATTGAGGTGCATGTTGCTGGAACATGACATAGAATCCTTTCCGGGACAAATCTGAACGATTCGTTCTCCACGTATCGAAAATAGGAAATGGACTTCAAGTTGACCATTTCTGCGATCCTTTGGCCGATGTTTTGAAATGTCGCAAGCACAACGTTCGGAACAGGCATTTCGCTGCCGGATACGATTCGAATCGTAAGACTCCGCACAGCCTTCTGCATCCGAGGTGCTTTCCATGATGAGATTTCGAAACAAGCTGTGATAGTCTCCTCGGTCAAGATCAAGTGTCTGTATAGAATCTCCTGCGCAGGTGAGGACCAGGCTTTGCAGCAGAGTGCGGAATTGATCAATGCCTGGCGAGAAGGCTGAAGGGCTTCAAAAATCATCAAAAGAAGTTCTGATGGAAGAACATCTATCGGAGAACGCGGTCGAGAAAGATGAATAAGAAATACAGACATTTTCAATATTGCAAGAGATATTGTAGGTTGTCTGATAATACATGATGTTGATTTCCCATGTCAGCAGGAAATGTGGCTTGATTTGTGATCGCAGATGACTAATCGGGCTGTTCTCTCACAACCCTAAGCACTCATCGTTCCATCCCAGCAGCGAACATTATGCGTCTATTCATTGATAATTTAAATCCGCACTGGAGATCTTGCACGATGAGACTGCTTCGAGAGGGCGCAGGGTAGTATGAACTTATTGTAAATCCAGGATGTTACTAAGTACACCGACAGCTATTCTCAGTGCTATTGAATATTGTTCAAACTCTCAGGAACTAGAATTAAAGTATTCTCGGATCGCGAATTGGTATTTCTTTCGATCGAGTGAGTGCGATAATGTTTCCAGTAGGGGAACAGGCTCGCTCGCTCGCATCCAAGACATCGGTAAGGTAAAGTCCTGCGAAGAAGTGGCAACTTCCCTAACCGTTGGGACTTCGATTTTGAGATCTGGCTCAGTTATACGCTAGATTCTGGGTCCAGCTCATGGCAAGAAATCTCTAGATATGGGTTCCTTTCATCAAGGACATCGTAGGGTGCTAGGATAACAATCCGGATATACCGAAGGATATCAATCCTCTCTTGACGAATTCGTCACTTAGAACGAGATGTAGGAAGGTAGTGCAGCCGCGAAAATTTGACTCTGTGGCTCTTATTAGCTCTTGGTCGGATCCATACTTTGAAGGTTTCGAACCGAAGATGTGCTGCCTCGCTTGGTCGAGACCCTTACAGGATCGCCCCGCCCCTTGGTTCTCCTCATTTCTATTCAGCCCATCGTCATCTGTGGCGAAGAGTCAATGAAACATTCGAGTGGAAGGGAAGAGGGTGGACAGGCTGCGATGCTTCGCATTCCTCTCTTGAGATAACAACGACGCTCTCTCACTTGTACCACCACCGACTTCCCAATTCCGCGATGACGGCGACAGTATCACCGAGCTCACTATCCCAAGAGCAAGTGCAGAAACTCCTCGCCGGACCAGCCGGTCCACCGCCACCGGGGATCCGGCCAGACTTTGGGAACTCAAACCCCATCCAAACAAGGGTCATCATCAACATAACACTCACGGAGACTGTCTGCATTGCCGCTTTGATTGTACGACTGTTTACGCAGAAACATATCTCCCGGGGCTTGAAGGTAGAGGATGGTGAGCCGTCTTGGAATACAAATCGAAGGTGTATCATCTACTGATAATGGGTTTTCGCAGGTCTCATTGTTTGCGCATCCGTAAGCCTCGTCCGATGTGCAAGCGGATGGATGCTGATCTTCGAACGAACCCTGCAGGTCGCCCACATTGCTGTGGATATCATCGGAGCACTATGCATGCAGGTCGGTGCAGGCAAGCACATGTGGGACATAACTCTGAAGAATTTCTTGGACATGCGTCAGGTATTCGCCATCGATGTTCGATTGCTCATCGTAAAGTGATGCTGATCATGGTCGAAGAGAATATTCGTGTACGCTGTGGTCTTCACGTTCTGCATCTGTCTGCTCAAGACCGCCATTCTTCTTCAGTTCAGGCGGATCTTGTCGCCGTCTCGAATCAATAGATGTGCTTGGGTCACCTGCTGGACCTGCATCGTTTTCAACCTTATATTTTATGCCATCAACATTCTTCTTCTGATCTTTCAATGCGCACCGGTCAAGAAGCAGTGGGATCCGTTTACGTCCGGACACTGTCTCGATCTACCCGCGATATACCAGTCTTGCGGCATCTTCAGCATCATATCCGACTTTGTTATCTTGATAATACCAATCCCGGTCGTCGTCAGACTCAACGTCAGCAACCGAAAGAAACTCGCGGCAGTTACAATCTTCGCGACCGGGATTCTGTGAGTGGTGCGCCGAGTATTGCTCTCAGGACAAGAGGTCTAACGCGTATTCTCTCAGAGCCTGTGTCGCCTCGGTCATGCGACTTTACTCCACTTGGCGAATATCTTTATCAAATGATCCAAGCTTCCACCAATGGTCCGCAGGCTTCTGGTGTGCGATCGAGCTCAGTGCGGGAGCCATCATCTTCTGTTCACCCTCCTTCCCACAGTTCTACAACTATATAATATCGAGAGGACGAAACAGCGCGAGCATTGAGTCGTGCACGACGGAACGATCTCCTGGTCCGGCGGAGAGGGGAACGCCCAAAGGTGCTGGTCACCCATACGATATGCCAAGTCTGGCTTCGTTTGAAGAACTGGAAACGAAGAAGACAATGTCAACATCTTATGACTCGTCGCAGGTGCTGAAATGGAGCGTCTGAGAGCAATAAGTCGCAGCAGGTTAACAGCCCAGTGCTTGAATGGCGTGCTGGCTCGTACTGAAAGAGCATGATTTGCAACGGTCCCGGAATTTTGACCATTACTCACTTGCACACTACCGAGAATAATTACTTGCATTCCGCACACTGGGCACGGCCCTGCCGATCAAATCATCATCCCGAAGGAGTACATGTTGGCTGGGACGTATGCAAAGTAGGATTGCGACAATTCGGTTGCTCGGTATACAACCCGGCTGTGGCTTACTACCTGACGCCTTTACCAGGTCCATGAAGCCTCATCTTGCGCTGTGGCCAAGCGGAGACATACGGTAAAGACGCCACACTCGTAATACTCGATGTTCAATGTCGCGTCATATGAAGCGTTGGTATTCGCTCGAATTTGAATTTTGAAGACCTTTCCGTTGAATTGGCATCTGAGACATTCGGCATTTGAATTTTGACCGAGGTATTCGCACGGGAAAGGTGCTCTCTGGAACATGGCGGGTGATGGTTCGTGCTTTCAATGGTATGAAACGCTAGACAACGAATGCAGCCCAGATTGCATTGAGGCTTAATTGTGGAATGTGTGGCTGATCTGGGCGGGAGTGACTATCGATAATGATGATGCTGTGGCGCCCGGGACAGATGCCGGAATATCATGTTCCTGCAGGTGTCCGGGGGTCACTCCCCCGCCTTCCCCTTCCACGAACTGCTAACTCGCGGGATTGTCATCATCCTGAAATCATCCCTCAAGACCACGTTTCACTGATCGGCATTCCTGCAGACAGCACGTTCTGGAACTGCAAATTTCCTACGCCAGAATCGCCAAGGGGGCGCCAAGTCGATAGCTTGTGCTTGAGCCCCAACGCTGCCGGCCTCAGCTACACGCTAAACCCGATCGTCGCTCGTAGATTCAATTCGGAACAGTCGCGATCTCGATAAGTATAAGCGCTATGCTGCAATGGATCCGATTGGCGTACCTGAACTATCTGTAGTCCGCATTCGACTTCAACTTCTCTGACCGTTTCCAGAGACCACGAGAAACGATCTGCCCGATCAGTAACACTTTGCAACGCCCTTGACCGCATGGCTTGAAATAAGAGTATCCTGGGGAAACGGCCTTCGAACTTGTGGATCGACAGCAGTACAGCCGCGGAATCATTGCGACAATACAAATTCTCAGACATGTCTCAGTCAAATTTCCAACCGTTGTCTCACTGCTGTCTCTTGCATCCCACTCGCTCAAGGTTCAGGTCTCCAACATGCAGCCGGTCCACGCCTTTGCCGTTGCGGCTATCCTCGCCGCCAGCCAGGCTTTCGCCTTGCCTCAGGCTCAATCAGCGTGCACTACTGACACGTGCTTGAAGAGTAAGGCATGCTCCAAGTTTGACGCCGTGTATGAGGCTCACCTGCGGCAGATCTGCAGTCCAACCCAAGCAGAACGGCATCTTGTTCCGCTTGGTACAGAACTACCGTGACTCCTGCTCCAACGTAAGGTCCACTCACCACAAGGATCGATCATATTCCCCGCTGATCTGGCCGCTCCAGTACGGTGACCACGACCATTCCGGCGACCAAGACAGTGAAAGCATCAGCCACAACAACGGCCACAGTCGTTACGACGTAAGAAAGATACTGTAGTTCGCGGAACTTTTCACAATGGCTGACATTGGCAAGTGCCGTTGCCAAGGCTGCCGAGACCGAAACGGATGTGGCCACGGTCACGGCATCCACCACCGAAGTCAGCACGGCCTCGACGACCATGACGGTCTACGACTTCTCCACCGCGACCGTCACCGTCACCACCACCGTCTCCAATGCTCCTGCCAAGAGACAGGAAGAGCTCACTCCTCTCACCACCCACATTTGGGACCTGAGTGAGCGAAGCCTGAAGCATCGCAATGCCCAACAGCCACCGGCATACCCGGACAACCCGTGCACCAGTGCTGTATCGCGCTCCAGCATGTGCTCCTGCATCGGCGCCACCCAGGTGACTGTTACGGCAACCAAGAAGACGGTTACCGCCACCGCCAGACCCGTAAGTCTCGGGAGGGCCACGAGAGATTGGAGATGATGCTGAATTGCTGTAGACTCTCGCGACCACCACGATTACAGGTGTGAAGACGAACACCGCGATCAATACCGTGACGAGTACCAGCACCGCTACATCGACCATTTCCGTCACGACTACAGTCGTTGTTACGGAAAGTCAGGCGACCACCGCTGTCGAAACCGAAGTTTCGTCGTCTACTGTGACAGAAACTGCTTTTGAGACCGTGACATTGACACCAACGAGCACTTCAACTTCAAGCTCTTCTGAAACTACATCGTCGACCGAACCCGAGACGACCTCGTCGACCGCACCCGAGACGACCTCGTCGACCGCACCCGAGACGACCTCGTCGACCGCACCCG
>JAOSBP010170744.1:0-16405 GCA_027563825.1 Erythroxylum mucronatum
ACTTCGAGAACCCATGCTATCAGAATTTGAGTCGTGATAAATAGGGAGACACTCCTACTTTCCAGTGATCGAGGTAAACCCTGGTATTATTGATACTGCAGCAATTATGTTTATATTTGGAAATCAGATCTTCTGTTTAATTTTACTATGTCTTATTCTGTCTAATAAAATCTTAGCCATTTATTTTGTGAGACTCATGCGGGCCTTATGTGAGTCTCATATAAATAAATAGCTGAGATTTATTGGACACAATAAAACACCATAATATTGGACAGAAAATCTGAACTCCAACCCTTGGGGCAGTATAACTTGATACGTTACTCGTTCGATCTAATGCTAGAAACGGTTCGTGAACGCTAATAAAGCTGCCAATTATGTAGATCGTACCCGAGCAAAAGGATGATGACAGGGTTGATTTTTACTGTTTTAGTAAGGATTTCTCAGCGTTGGCAAACAACACGAATGATTTGTCAGAGGTGCTTGACTGGCGGGTTTAAGAAAAGTTAACAGATATGGAATGAGAAGTGAGTTGATGAATGTTGATTATCACCGTACCCTCTATTTAATTGAGGAATAAAACTCAATTTTTAGTTGCGACTTTTTTTTATAAATATTTTTTATTAATTAATGAAATATAATATAATTAATTACAATATTATAATTAATTAATTAAAATATAATTAATTAAAATAATATATTATAATTAATTAATTACACTGTAATTAATTAAAATATATCTTATTTATTAATTAAAATACTGTAATTAATTAATTAATTAAATTATTATAATTAATTCAAATATAAGTAAATAAAATATAATTATTAATTAATTAAAATATTGTAATTAATTACTTAATTACAATATAATTAATTAAAATATTATTATTATTCAATTGATTACATTATAATTAATTAAAATATTATTATTAATAACTAATTAAAATATAATTATTCATTAATGAAAATATTGTTATTAATTAATTAAATGCAATATAACTAATTAAAATATAATTCATTTATTAATTAAAATATTTTAATTAATTAACTACAATACAATTAATTAAAATATCATTATTAATTAATTACATTATAATTAATTTAAAAATAATTAATTAATTAGTTACAATATAATTAATTAAAATATAATTAATTCATTAATTAAAATATTGTAGTTAATTAATTATAATATTTTTTACAAACAACCACTATCAATAGTAATAGTAATTATTCATTCCTCTTAACCAACCATCATAATTATAATGATAGTATTTATTATCATTTTTCACTATATTGGTTCTCATTCTTATTATCTAGCCAACCGCCCCTTAGTCAAATATTAGAAACTGGATAATTTCTTACATGGCAATAATTACATTGGTACAATTAATATATTAATTGTCATCGAAGTTTACAGGTCTCCAAGTACCTTTGCAATAGCCTAAAAACGTTCAACTGCACACAGCAAGCTTTCGTTTGGTCTTGGACTTCTCACCTGTATACTCTGCCCCTTTTTTTTATTTAATAATTTTGTAATATTAAAGCTTGATTAACCCATTTTCTTAATTATTTCATTTTTCACTTCAGATTAAAGCAGTGAAATAGGGTTGCCGGTCTATTTTTGTCCAGCACTGACAATAAAATCCAGTGTCCTTCCCACAATCCTTGTTACTATCTTTTGCTTGATAAATGTTAAAGCTTTCATTTTAAGATTGGTAAAAATGGATATTACATATCGTGTAGTTTTAAGTACCTTGGCCTCGTTTCATGAGTATAAATTTTCACGTTCAAGCATTAGATATTGTCAAAGTTAATTAAACTTATAAACCAACGATCAGATTCTCCATGTTCAGAGTAGGATTATTTTGTAAAAGCAAAAATTCTATATTAGGTCTCAGGATTTAGATTATAATTGTCGAGATTATATATATATATATTATATGATCTTATGCACTTGAGCAGTTCACCTAAATTAATTATGTAGATACTTTGATTTGTTATCCAAACTAGAGTTGATAAAGTTATAATTTCGAGTTATAAAAATGGTTTTTTTAATAAAAATTTAAAAAAATTACGTCCTTAATATTATATATATATTTTTTGTCTTGTAGGGCTGCCATTGGCATCATTGAATGTCCTCATCTAAAACATCTTTAGTTAAGTAGAAGTTAGCACCAATAATTGACCCATTAAACTTAGTTTCTTTTTATGTACAAAGCATATATCATCACTTGTCCTTGTACTCTTAGCATAAAAGAATGGCTTAACATGGGAAATAAGAACATGTGCACCGGCCAGTTTCAGTGTTCAGTGAAAGGCAAATGCAGCAGGAAGTGACGAGATCAAAGTCTCTGAGGATATGAAGATTGGAAACACATCGATCTGCCCGTTTATACATTCGTAACATTTTGACCATGTCCTTCCACCTACGTGCTTCTTTCTGTCTCATCTGATTTATTAATTATGGTGTGACATTTGATCCAAACATGTCAGATACCTTGGTACGAACTGACAGATCACTAGCAAGCATGTTTACGACCGGCACGTGATTGATGTTCCCTTTTAGTTAATCCTTTTTCATTAGGTTTTACATCTAGTTGCCGCATTTTTCAGGTTATTAAGTCCGTACTTAATGAAATTTAAAAAAAAACATTCTTTTTAATTTCATAGTTTGATAATTATTTCAAATCACTTTTAGTTTAAGAAATCCCTTCAATTCTTCCTATTTTTATCATGAATTAGGATATTGATATTTTGAAGAGTGTCATCAAGTTAACTTGAATTATGGGCCCAAGCCCAGAGTGTTTCCAACCCAACTACTCATACTTAAACTAATCCATAACTATTGAAGTAAATTAAAACAAACAAGAATAATAAAGCTAGAAACTTATATCAAAATTAAACCTTTTTTTTTTATGAAGTGTCATATATCCTTACGATTTTGATTTTTGTTTGAAAATAATCAAATAATAATATAAATAAATTCATGGTTGCGAAATAAAATAATAAAACAACAATTCGTGCTTTAAAAAAAATCCACCTTACTGAAAATCAACCGATGTTGAGATAGCTGTCCTCTTCATCTTTAAATCACACCAGATCTCCACTTTAAAATTGGAATAAATGAGTAGGCATGAAGGCTTTTGATTTTGAACTATCAAGTATAAAAAATTGGTTTAAAATTTTATAAGAAGGTATGGGATAAAAAGTGTAGAGTTGGGAAATAATATATTATAAAGTATTAAAATCTTTTGAAAATTTTTCAATTTAACTTTTAATTTTTTTAATTAAGGGATCAACTTTTAATAATCAAAACAACTCAGTCAAAACATCTATTAATATTTTCCTTAATTAGCTAATAAAATTATTTTTTCATGACACAATTTTTTCATGACATAATTACAGCAATTGTCATTCTTCTTCTCTTTCCGTTCTGGCCTTAAGTTACTTGTCATTTTTAGATTTGTAAATCCTGTTTCTTTTGCAGTGGCCATCTCTTCGGGATTAAGGTAGCAAGTTTTGCAAAGAGTGACCGTCTCTTCGGGATTAAGGTTAGGGCTCGAAGTCGGTGGGATGAGAAAGATTTTTTCAGGGTTGAACCTCATGATAGACCTCCTGAACCTGGAAAAAAGTTCTTTGACAACTTTCTGTTCCCTTATATGAATGGTTTCCAGCATCTTGACCTTGCATTTTCACTTTCCAAGCTGATTTGCTGCTGCTTATCATAGATTGACGGAGGTGCTCTTACAATTTTCTTCACTTATAATATTTTAAAATAAAATAAATTATGAGTAATATGAGTTCTGAGTTATGGAAATTTTGTATGAATTATGAATCGAATATTTTAATCCACGTAAACTTAGTTAACTAATGATTTTCACACAAAAATTTATATATCGTAGGTAAAAATTAATAATTCTGTTAATTAAATTAGTAAAACATTAACAAAATTAACGTTTTAAACTAATTATTAAGATTATATAAATTAATTAATTTTAAATTAAATATTTAATTTAAGACTGAAAAGAATTTATCATGACCAAAGTTTTATATAAAGTTGGGATTGACTTCAACTTCTTCGTCGTCCATCTACAATAAATAGAGATCGGAATTTGGCATGCCATGAGATTGGTACCACTGGCACCGCACTGCACTGCAGGATGTGTGGTTCAGTTCCAATTTCGTTCCAATTAAATCTGCAGTCCACCATTTCCAAACTGAGCAATCACCCGCAACAAGTGATCCATCACATCATTCATTTCATCTAGTTGCTTCAAAATTTGAGCCACCCGTGAGTTAGTCAGTCCTAATCCTAATTACTATTTTTCTACCACTCAGCTGAGGTCTATGTAATTTACACATGTACACCTTCCATAAGATGGATGGAAAATGACACGGGGGTTGGGTGGGGCATTATTGGATGCTAAAACTAGCCTTGCTTTCCTCGTAAAATTTATTATTTTTAGGATTAACTTTAGCCTTATTTCACCAAAGTTTCCCAAATTTTAGGTTAAAAGGAAAAATAAATAAATATTTTTACCAAAATTTTATTAGGATCCTATCTTCAAAAATAACTCTAATACTTAATAAATATTCAAAAAGACCCTTGAATTAACAAAAACTTAACCTCTCTATTTTTTATATGAAATATTTTTTTTGTATGACCTCATTGTCACGTGGACATTGTATTTGGCATGAGGTCTAACGAAATCTATTTGAATTGTTTTCATAATATTATTAATCATGAGATTAATTAACTACATTAACTAATCTTTTTAACCCTAATATTATTAATCAAATTGCCTAACATTTGACCAAAATCCCTAATTCATCACTTCTACTATCTGCACGTATTCTCTACTTCTATTTCACAAAATTTCTCTTTTTTACGTGCTGCTCCTCAATTCCTTCTATGTCTGGTGATATCTCATCTTTTGTTTTCTATTACTTATCAACATCATACAACTTGGTTTGGACTCAACATTAAATCTTGGTCATTTAAGTTAGGAAATTCTCTTTTGATCATCTATACAGAGGAACAACTATGCATACAATTATTTAAGCAATAAATATAAAAAAATTTCCGTGAATTGGATAGAAATTGCATGGTTTTATGAACTAGTTATTTAAGAAAAAAATAGTTGAGTTTCAAATTGATAGCCATAATTTTAGAAGGATTGTAATATGTGCTTAGTTGTTGATACATTTAATCCATGACACTGAGTGAGTAGTGCTTTAGAATGTTTAAGACACTCACTTTAGTTCATATTTGATTCAATTTGGAAGCATAATAGCTAAAGTGAGACGAAAGCATACTCGTTAAGCCATCTTCTCGAGATTCATACTCTATTATCTTCATAGAGCAAGAAAGAGAAGGAATAGAATGAAAATGAAACAAGAAAATGCCAAAAGAATGAACATTGAAAAAAATCATGGTTGTAACATATGCCTCACGGCTATGACAAATTTGTCATGGCTGTGAGAATGCCACGGGCTTGATATTAGGTGTCATGGGCGTGACACACGAAGTCATGCCCATGACTTGCCACCTATCCCATTTTTATCCTAGTTTTTCATTATAAAGGGTCTGTTTTGTGACGACAGAAAACATATACGGACAGATTTAGGTTTTCTTCATTTTTCTCTTCAATTTTCAACAAGAATGGAGGCGACATAAGCTACTTCTTAGACACTCATGGAGAAGATGGAAGGCTAACTTCCTGACACCAATTCAAAGGTGAAATCGATGCCTAGAGTGCACGGTTAAGCTTATCTTATCTTTGTTTAATGTTGAATCTCTCTCTAGGACTTGTTTAGGTTATCCTTTTCTTAATCAATTTGGGTATTCATGTATAAATAATTGTATTCTTGTTATCGTTAGATTGTTTATATTGTGAACTCATTACTAGAATCATTAATACAATCCTTAATCGTTTTATGTGGATTCATTTGTGGCAACTAATGACTTTAAATTATTAGGGTTAACCTAGCCTAGGTTAAATGATCCAAGCTTACGTGGTTATTGCTTAAATTGGTATGTTTTTCATATCGTAATGCAGCTGCCCAATTAAATCTAGAGAGCGTACTCTAGGTTATTCAGTAGCAGGTTTAATTGATGATCGTATCTTAATTAAACACAAATCAAGGGAAAATCGAGATTAATAAAAGTTGTTGTTAGTCTACGACCAATAATTCTAGGAGAGATCTGAAATATTTGGTCTAAAATTGTTGTACACCCTACAACCTATTTGGGAATTAGTTCTGCTACCTATTTTGTCCATAATTCAAGTTTGGTTGATCTATCTCAATTGAATAAGATTAATAATAAATATAATTTCAGTCATAATTATAGGAATAAATCCATATATAAATGATCTAGCAGGCCCTATTTAAATCTTTCATACATAAATGTTAAACTTTAAACAAATAATAATATAAGAATTCCAAAATAGAGATAACAAAAAATCAATAATATTGATCAATGCACAAACATGTTAAAAGGCCTCAATATCCCTTTTAAGTTGGAAGGAAGAAGGTTAGTTATTCATGGCTTTTTAAAACATGAGTCCAAAGTGAGGAATTTGTATCACTTGGTTCCTTTCCACTATGTCACCTTCAATTGGCTTCTTAACTACCTTTTTGACTTGAAAATTAGGGTTTTGTGATTGTACACAGTCAGCTACATGGTCATGTAAGTGACTATGTATAATAATTTTCCAAAAGTCACAAAGATACATGTTTTTATTTAGATGCACAGAGATTTTTCAACCATGTGGAAACGTACCTGCCCATGCATAGGGATGTTTCAACCATGTGGAAATATACATGGGCATGCACGTTTCCACGTGTAACTCACTTACATGGGCGTGTATGTTTCCACTTGGTTGAAAAATCATCTTCAAATGCATACATGTTTTCAGTGACTTATATGGTCCCTTACACAATTATGTAAGTTATAACATGGGTATGCACATTTCTATATGGCTGTGTAAGTCACATACACGGGCATTTACATTTCCACATGGGTATTTAACTTCATAGTGACTCTGATTCTTCCATTCTTTGTACTATTTTCACCCTAACTCATCTCCCTTTACTCTGCGAAGGCAAATAAGACCGAACATCAGCAAAATTGCTCCAAGGATGTGAATTTATCTCATTTGATTCTTTTTGCTTCCAACTTGTACCTAAACCAGAATAAGTATCTCAGATGCAATATAAACATTAATCATTATGAATTAAAGAATAAATAGATAATCAATTAAGCACTTATCACAAATCAAAATCAAAATCCTAATAATCCTTATATCAACAAATACATTTTCTTCGTGCTCATCTGGATCAAACTTCACTAACACTTGTAGCCGTAACTTCTTCTATACAACCCTTTATATATTCATTTGCAGACTATATGATATTATACTAAGTAACATCACAGGGACATCATCTATAATTTTAGTAATACCCTCGCTTTAACGACGGCTTCAAAGCATTTAATACTGATTTTAGTATTAGCATTTAAGTCTAAATGTTGTAAATTGGATCCATTATCAACATAGATCTCTATTACCTTATGTTTTATAATAAGCTTTTGCATTTCCATTACACAATCATCACTCTTTTTCACCTCCATCAAATTATTTTTCAAACTACCACCTAGCACTATATATAGTCACCATTTACTTTCATTCATTTAACATCTAAAATAAGCATTAAGGTCCACCAATAAATTCCACATCTTCCCCCATAAAAAAACTTTTAACTATAAAGTATAGTTACTTTTTCATCCCAACTATCCATCTTTGTGTACCAAAAAAAATAAAAAGACCATATATATAAATGTGAAAGATATTTTAATCATAAAGGTATTAAAGAGAAAAAGAATAGAAATATGAATGTCAAATTAAGCATAAAAAGTATTTTGGAAAAAAGGCAAAAATCTAGGCCTTAAACTTGTAAAAAATTTCAACAATCTAAACTTAATTCCAAACATGTAAGGAATTTCTTTAAACTTGGTGATCTATAAGAGATAAGGCTAAGAGAGGATTAAATTGCATTCTAATATATGAAATTACAAATTTGGGACTAGAATATAAACTTAATCCCAAACCTAAAGCATATAAAGCTATAACTTGAAGCTTATGACACATATCTAGTGATACTTCAAAGTTACCGATTTTTGGTACCTATCGATATCAATGATTTCATATGGTATTGATGTTAGAGTAGTGTTCTAAAAGGCAATCACCTTTAACACTTTTGTACAAAATTTATTTTGATTAATAAAGAGAAAGGCAAATTTTCATTAATTTGATGTTCGTTTATATATGAATTGATTTCAATCTTAAATCAAATTAATGAAGTCCATGATACAAAACATAGCATGAAGGAAATTATGATGAGATCATGATAACGAGATTCCTATCATGTGCAATTATGTTAGTATCTAAATAATCCCTAGTCATAGGATTAATAATACAGGACATTATTAATCTTAATAGACTCGCACATGTTATACTCCTCGATTTGATCAAACAGTGGATCTCACAAACTGTAAGCATGAGATATTTATAGTTAATATGTGGATGCTTACTAAGAGTAGTAAGTACATCAGATGACCCACTGTGAGATTATCATATAGATGATCTATCAAATATTAATGATTAATCTCATCATAGCAATGGTCAAATATCCTTAGACTTGAAGTGCTCAAGGATATCTTGGATACTGATCATGTGTTTTGACATCATTTCTTGTTTCCTTAAGACGAGGTCGTTTATAGGGTGGTGATTGGGTACAGCTATTGGTATTTGAAGGCAATTGAGTAGTCAATAAAGGATTCACCACTCCTAATAGAAGGAGACGATACCCACGACCTCTTGTCGGGGTCATTATTCAGGATTCTCTAGCTAGAGCAGTTATGTGTCATGAAGAGAGTCTTCAGTGACACATAGAGTAATGAGATTGCCAGGATAAGAACTAACATCACTTGGACTAGATATGATGTAGTCAATCTAGTGGGAGTTGACACATAGCCTATACTCCGAACCAAGTGAGGTATAGTATGGTGAAAGGAAAAATTGCACGGTAATTATCTATGGAAAGGCTCGTAAGTCAGATAATTAACTATTGAAGAGCTCGTGTGTTAATCCAATTATATTATACTAAATTAGCATCATGAAACCCTTCATGATTTGCTTTAATTAACAGTTAATTCAAGTGTCTAAAATAACCGAAAACCTAAAGGTCACACGCATAAAAGATCAAATGAAAAACAAAGTTTGTATGACTATTTTTAAGTAGGCCAAGATCGTGATTGAAGGCGAGGCTATCAATTATGAGCCACGATCATGACTGAAGGAACGACAGATGATACACAAGTGTGTTATTCACTTATGTACATAAGGTCTTTTAGTCAAAATAAAACACTCAATTAAGAGGATAGAGGGTCAAGAAGAGTTCTAGGGCTAAAGAGAGGTGATCTTGAGGTTTGTTCATAAAATTTATACAATTGTTGTATGAATTTAAATGCATGCAACCCATTCTTGATCTAACTCTCCATTGAAGCATCTACTTGAACTCATCTAGTTTGGCGTTCTAACCACTCTTACACATTATTTCTTCTTCATCTTTGTGTGTTCTTGAGTGATCAAGGAAGGGTCTGGTGTTTGCAACAACCCAAACAAGGAGAAGAATCAAGAAAGGAGGAGAATAAAAAAGGTATACGTACTGTTATATCCTGTTCATATAATTTGTTTATGCATGCATTTGAGATTTTGGCTTTTTGGGATGTCATGGACTTTTGCTGCTTAGACGTGCATGTGATGCAAGAATTCGTGTCTCCCCCCAATAGTGGTATCAGAGCAGGGTCATGTATGTATTCGATGATGTATTGAAAATGTGCAAATTGTTGGCTGGGTTATGACTGACATGCATGTTAATTTGGAAAATTTCGTATAAATTGTAGAAAAATTGTTTTCCTGATTTTCTTTAACAAAAATGTTTTTAAGGCGTTATATCATGTTTTGGTTAATTTGGAAAATTTCGTATAATTTGTAGAAAATTTGTTTTCTTGATTTTCTTTAACAAAAATGTTTTTAAGGAGTTATATCATGTTAATGTCAAAGGAAATTGCAATTAAATGTTATTTTCCATTTTTTTCGAATTAATATCTAGCCTGTTCATATGTTGATTTTTGGGAATTTTTGGAAAACTGAATGTATGTGCTGATTTTGTAATTTTCGTAATAATTCTGCAACTTTTTTTTGTGATTTTCTTTAACAGAAATGTTTATAAGGTGTTACATTATGTTTTTGTCAAAGGAAAATGCAATTGAATGTCCTTTTCTATTTTATTACAAATTTAGTTTCAGCCTAATGCATGTATGAAGTTTTGGGAAATTCTAGAAATCTGATGAACATGCATGCTTGTAAATTCCATATTAAATTTTATAAAAATTGTTTTTATGAATTTTCTGCATAGACATGCAAGATTAGATGTTGCCACATGTATGAGATGCATGACATTTATTGTTAAAGTGATTATCTTATGCATGCATTATGTAGAGTATGACTAGTGTTAGAAGTAATATGACAAGTGTCATAGACATGTGATGTGCTGGCTAATTCCACTAACTTAATAAATAATTCCTAGGAATTAGTCTCTGTATTTTTTTGTTAGACATATTTAGAATGTGTATAAGACTCTGGAATTTTTCCAGAATTAATTAAATTTCATTCAATTAATAAATCAAGTAAAAGTCAACATTGGTAAGCTTTTTGTAAGCTGATGGAGTTAGCTGGTTTAATGACTTATGATGTATGTATTTCGGTTATAAGACGTTAATAAAGCTTTATAAGATAACATATGTATTATTTTTTATGCTAGTAGCATGCTAAGTGCATGTTCTTGAAATTAAGGTTCCGAAAATTTTCCGGACATCGAATTGGTCTTTTTAGTGTCTAGTAGGTTAACTTATTTATCTTGATGATTTTGTCCATCAAGATATTTTTCGCTTGTGCCGAAATTGTCTAGATAAATTTGACATGACCTAGAGAAATTATAGATGACTAATTGATGTTCATAAATTTTGGAAACCCTAGGAATTAATTTAGAATTCATCTAAGTAGAGCATGTGTACTAGAATTGAAATATTTAATTTGGACATCAAAATAATTGAATTTTAGAATTCCTAATCGAATCATATTCATAATTCGAATTAGCCGAGACTAACACTAGTACCCTATTCGGTTTAAGAGTTAAATCGAATCATGAACTTTAGATGCATAGTCAATTCACAACCTAAATTGAACCTCCTTTGTGGGATACATACATTAGATGCATTTTAAGGGTGGTTATGGACATAGGCTCAATTTAATTGAGTTATCCATAATCTGAATATATATAAATGTATATATACACACAATATCATCCAAGTATTTATGAGACTAAAGAATAAATCCCTCAACTAAAATATTAGGACTTACACCTTCCATTGATATGGCAAGCACCATAGTTCTTTTAAAGTTGGGTTGTTGGGCAAACCCAAGCCCGCTTTACATGAATATGTTCAAACTATGGAAATTAGATTTTCAGACTAATGGGTTGGTCCTAACTGGAGGCATTGATTTGTTGGGCAAACCTAAGGTCAACGTGAATAGAGGCGAAGTTGGGTTGTATACATCATATGTATACGAATCAAGAGTTGATAACCCAATGAGTGCGTTAAATCAACAATTGATGGCACAAGTCAATAGTTGCATAACTGAATGCAATTGGTATGAATGATACTTACCGATTAACCTAAGGTAGCTTGTTGGGCAAACCCAAGGTCATTCTTAATAATATTGGATATCGACCCATTAGGAAAACTATAAGTTTTCTCGAATTCGTAGTGTGGGCTATGGATTTGAATAAAAATAGTGGGACCCATAATGCATGTGATTAAAGTCCTTATCGATATGCATTAATGTACATTCTAACACTTTCTCTCGTTCTTCTAGGTTATTGAATCGCCACAATGTCTTCGTCCAATGCGAACCTACATTCTCTATTAGACTCCAACAAACTCACAAGACCTAACTTTTTAGCTTGGTTGTGGAATTTGAGAATTGTTCTCAAATATGAGAAATTATGATATGTCCTAAATGAACCATTTCCTGATCCCCTGCTGTCGATGCATCCGATGAGGATCAGAAAGCTTTTAAAAAGCTATTGGATGATAGTGAGCTGGCTGGCTGAATAATGATGGCCTTTATGTCACCAGAACTGCAAAAGCAATATGAGGCTATGGATGCTCATACCATAGTCTACCATCTAAAGGAACTATTTGATGAGCAAACTCGGTCTGAAAGATTCGAGACCTCGAGGTTGCTTTTCTTCTTTAAGATGACTGAGGGATCATCTCCAGTGCTGTATGCATTGAAGATGTATGAATACATTGAGAGGTTAGCCAGTTTAGGTTTTGTAATAGATTATGAATTAAGTATAGACTTAATTCTGACTGGTTTGGTTGATAGTTCTTCACAGTCTGTGCTTAACTATCGGATGAACCAAATATCCACCTCAATACCTGACCTGATTAATATGCTCAAAATAGCTAAGCAAACTGTTAAGAAAGACAGTAAGGCTGTGATACTAGTGGACTCTGCTTCTGGTTCTCATAAGAGGAACTAAAAGAAGAAGAAGAAGTCCAAGAAGCCAGTGGACTCGGCGTCTGGTTCTCACAAGAGGAACTAAAAGAAGAAGAAGAAGTCCAAGAAGCCAGTGGAAGGTGTAGCCAAGAAGAAGGCAAATGAGACTACATAAAATGGCATATGCTTCCATTACAACAAGGAAGGACATTGGAAGAGGAACTGCAAAGCTTATATGGAGTCGCTGAAGCCCCACAATCTACTTCAGGTATGTTATTTGTCATTGAGGTTAATACTATTTTTGATCATGACATTTGGGACTCATGGGATAAAACTCTCGAAATTTATATGTCCGAAGACACAAGATGAAAGGACTCACATGAGTATGATATCGTAAGCTTCGGTAATAGGATCAATCATGTATGCTATGTTATATACAAGACCTGATATATCATATGCTCTAAATGTTACGAGTAGATATCAATCAGATCTTGGTAAGTGTCACTGGGTGGCTATCAATAATATCCTAAAGTACTTAAGAAGGACTAAAGATGTATTCTTGATATATGGAAATGGAGATCTTGTAGTGAGTGGACATACAGATGCCAGTTTTCAATCTGACTAGGATGACTCCAAATCTCAGTTAGCTTATGTTTTCACACTAAATGGTGAAGTAGTCAGTTGGAAGAGTTCCAAACAAGAAACGACTGCAGATTTAATGACCGAGTCAGAGTACATTGTAGCGATAGAAGCGACGAAATAAGTTGTTTAGATCAAGAAGTTCGTTATGGAACTTGGAGTGGTTCCGAGGATTGTAGACCCGATACTATTGTACTGTGACAACAATGGGGCTATTGCTTAAGCCAAGGAACCAAGGTCTCATCAGAGGTACAAGCACGTACTCAGGAGATATCACCTAATCAGGGAGATAATTGAAAGAGGTGATGTGAAGATAGAGAGAGTGCCCACAGATCAAAACATCACTGATCCTTTGACTAAGCCCCTTCCTCAAATGAAATTTGATTATAGTGTACCCGCCTATGTTATTAGATATAATGGTGATTGACTTTAGCGCAAGTGGGAGATTGTTAGAGTAGTGCTCTAAAGGCAATCACCTTTAGCACTTTTATACAAACTTTATTTTGATTAATAAAGCGAAAGGTAATTTTTTCGTTAATTTGATGTTCGTTTATATATGAATTGATGTCAATCTTAAATCGAATTAATGAAGTCCATGATACAAAGCATAGCATGAAGGAAATCATGATAATAAGATTCCTATCATATGCAATTATGTTAGTATCTAAATAATCCCTAGCCCTAGGATTAATAAGACAAGACATTATTAATCCAGATAGACTAGCACATGTTATACTCCTTGATTTGATCAAATAGTAGATCTCACAAACTGTAAGCATGAGATATTTAGAGTTAACATGTGGATGCTTACTAAGAGTAGTAAGTAGATCGGATGAACCACTATGAGATTACCATATGGATGATCTATCAAATGTCAATGATTAATCTCATCATAGCAATGGTACAAATATCCTTAGACTTGAGGTACTCAAGGATATCTTGGATACTAATCCTGTGCTTTGCATCATTCCTTGTTGTCCCAAGATAAGGTCACTTATAGGGTGGTGATTGGGTACAACTATTGATATTTGAAGGTAATTGGGTAGCCAATAAAGGATTCACCACTCCTAATAGAAGGAGATGATACCTATGACCTCTTGTTGGAGTCATTACTTAGGAGTCTCCAGCTAGAGCAGTTATATGTCATGAAGAGGGTCTTCAATGACACATAGAGTAATGAGATTCTCAGGACAAGAACTAACATCACTTGGACTAGAAGTGACGTAGTCAGTCTAGTGGGAGTTGACACATAACTCATACTCCGAAGCAAGTGGGGTATGGTATAATGAAAGGAAAAATTGCACGATAATTGTCTATGGAAAGGTTTGTAACTCAGAAAATTAACTATCGAAGAGTTCGTGGTTAATCCACTTATATTCTGGTAAATTGGTATCATGAAACCCTTCATGATTTGATTTATTAAGAGTTAATTTAAGTGTCGAAGGAATGACAGATGATACATAAGTGTATTCTTCACTTATGTACATGAGGTCTTTTAGTCAAAATAAAACACTCAATTGAGAGCATAGAGGGTCAAGAAGAGTTATGGGGCTAGAGCAAAGTGATCTTGAGGTTTGTTCATGAAATTTATGCAATTGTTGTATGAATTTAATTACATGCAACCCATTCTTGATCTAACTCTCCACTAGAGCATCTACTTAAACTCATCTAGTTTAGTGCTCTAACCACCCTTACACATTGTTTCTTCATCTTTGGGTGTTCTTGAGTGATCAAGGAAGGTTTGGTATTTGCAACAACCCAAACAAGGAGAAGAATCAAGAAAGGAGGAGAATAAAAAAGGTACATGTACTGTTATATCATGTTCATATAATCTATTTATGCATGAATTTGAGATTTTGACTTTTTGGGATGTTATGGGGGTCGGAATTTAGATTCCGACACTTCCGCTGCTTAGTCATGCATGTGATGCATGAATCCATGTCTCCCCCAACAATCGAACAATATCGTAAAATTTGAAAAATAGTTGGTCTATTTAGTAAAAAAACAACCCCTAACATCTGCTTACTCTTTGTCTATCTCTCCTTTCCTAGTCGTTAACACCCACCATCCCAACCACATCTCCCTCTGGCTTCGACCACCATAGCACCGCTACAGTGCTACTCCATGAGGAATCATCTCTATTTCTCCTGTCGACTATACTGTCGTGGATCGTCCTTGCTCACACGATCACACTTGCTACCCAATCATGAACTACCTCCTAGTCATCGGTTCCTACTGCCCCGCGCCTCCAACAGTCCAGCTACAGATCAAACATGAAGAGAGCCAAATAATCCTATAAGTGATATTCAAATAAGTTATGGAATTTTGCAAATCCAAATTCAAACCCAACCTGACCCAAACCGATCTACCCACTAGTTAACCTGTACCAATCTAGGGATTTAGCTCAATGAAGGTGGCAAAAATCGAAATTTTTTTTGTTGAATTATGAAGTTGTAAATTTATGGAATTGTGAAGTTGTAAATTTATGGAATTGTGAAGTTAAAAATTTTATGGAATTATGAAGTTATGATTTTGTGGGAATGTGAAGTTGATTATGGAATTTTGGAATTGTAGAATTGTGTTGATCACTTGATCAATTTATTGTTAAGTTGAATATTGAATTGTGTATTTGTGACTTTGTGTTATGTTGTAATTTTGTATGTTGAATGTTGATTAAATAGGAGAATGAAAGAATAAAGATTGTTAAATTCAAGTTGAAAATTAAAATTTCAATAACATGTTGATTAAAATCATTTAAGAAAATAAAATATTGATAATAATTACAAATTGAATTATATAAGGAAAATAGATTAATTTATTAGTTGAATTATATGATTACAAAAAATAGGTTGTAAACTTATAGTTATGAGTTATGGTTAAAATTAAATAGGTTATAGTTGTGAGTGCATTTCTTTAGTTTATGGTTCAATGATGTAATTGTGTATGTTGTATATTGTGTAATTGTGTAGATTGAATACTTAAATTGTTGCTTTTTGACTTATTAGTGAATTATGTTGGATGAAATTGAATTTTATAGTGTATGTTTACTCTTCATAGTGGAGTTAACTTGAGTAAGAAACTAATAATGTTGATTAAAATTAGTTAATGAAAGATTATTAAATTAAAGTTGGGAATTA
>JAOSBP010170883.1:0-16377 GCA_027563825.1 Erythroxylum mucronatum
TTTGACTCTTCTTTGACCAAAATATGGTGAAATTACCTTTTTGCCCTTAGGTTATGTGAAATTACCATTTTACCCTCTAAACTTTTCCTAAATTTGCAATTAAACCCAAAATTTGGGAATCACCAAAACTTTTATTTTTATTTTGGTCCTCGGACTTTTGAGAATTATAATTAAGCCCCTTAACTTTATAAAATTACAAATTGTTCCTCCAAAAATTGAAAAATTACAATTAAGTCCTTTAACTTTTAACAATTTTGCAAATAAGCCCTTATATATATCAACTTTTCCAATTAAGTTTCTAACTGTTCTATAAGTATGTAAATCATGTCTAATCACCTCTAAGACCTTAGAACACATTTAATTTAATCACCATGGTCATATCCATCCAATGGACTCGGTTTTTCATACTTAAAAGCTTATATGTCGGAAATCTCCAAGATTTCACAGACCGATGAACTCTAAGTTCATGTATGGGCATATAACATTATAAATCATTGGCATACATACCAAAAGGATTCAAATTCATCTTTGAACTTATATACAACCATGAATATATTAATATACAGTAGTATCTCAAAATAGAGAACAATTACCAAAGGGCTCAGAAAGTCCGATGTTACATTATCTCCACTAATCCTTCTTATCACTTATTGACCTAGATTTTTGTTTTCCATTATTTATCTAAGAGTAGCAATTTGTTATTAAATTGAGAAGTCCCCTTCTACCTCCATATTGTATGTCATTCAAATTTAGTCACATAATGTGCAAAAATTACTATCTTTGCCTAAATATTTCATATGAAAGCTTTTGAGACTTTTTTCCTCATAAAATTTTCATCACAACTTTTTTTTATGTATTTTTGGAAAAAAATTCACATCTAAAATTTATCCAATGTTGTGAATATAACATGTGGTTAATTCTAACATTAGTGTTGCTGATGTTATGCGTCACATAATAAGGCCTCATTCTATTTCTGCTTACACAGATTATAATAAATAAAAATTAAAATACATTAAAAAATCCGTTAATTAGCTAATAAGTTATAAGAAAAATATACGAATAAATCAAGCTCTTTGGTGTGGATCTGAGAAGAAGAAGTGGTACTGGCGAGAGAACAAGAGCACTTGATCAAGAAATGTAATATGGTGCTACCTCACGAAATTGATAAAAGGATTGCAAAGCTGTCAATGAACAAATAGTCAATCAAAAAGTATGTACAATTCAAAATGCTCTTCTAATAAATGAGCAGTATTTGCTGCTGCTTCGCTCTCTCTACAACTTTGGGTATCATTCCTATTGGCCACCATAGACAAAGAAGAATGTAGATCCAATTGGGGAAACAACAACTTTAGAAGAAAAGCATCATCCCCATGCAAATAGTAGCGAAAGAGTCGCTTTGCCCTGATAAATCCAAGATGGCTATTTAATGCAAGTGCTCCTTTATTCTTTACTTTTGCTTCCAAAGTCACCTTAAGAATAATGTAAAAAAAAGATTAGCAGTTTAGTATAGATAAATGATATATATGAGTTTGAGGCTTTCTAGCTTTCCGACTTCGAAAAGATCTTTAGAGGCTACTCTCTCCTATCCAAAATAAAAGTTATTTTAAAGTGATGCACACTTATTAAGAAAGTTAATGAAATGTTTGATATATCCTTATTAATTACATGTTGAAGTGCCTTGAAAATATAATCTGTGTAATTAAGATGTGAGAGAAATTAAAGGGTAATTTTGGAAGTAAAATCATAAACATGCATAAAAAGTCACAAATGACACTTATTTTGAATAATTAAAATTCAGTTTTTATTTCAAACAGAAGGGAGTAATATTTAAGCATGATATGAATGACAAGTTTAAGAAATTTACCATGTCATCTTGACAAGTGGACTTTTGTTTTATTTAGCAAATGCTGGTCGGAGATTAAAAATTAAAAAATAGTCTAAATTCCAGATTGTATCTTTGCGACAGGGAATTGCACAATTGCCTGCGTGTCCATTAGGAAGAAATGCTGGAATTAAATTAGGATAACTTACTTGAAACTATATTAGGTTTCAAGTAGATGATTGGCTTAGCCACCATACCATACGAGGCACATGCACAGGCAGCCGCAGCAGCCACCCAATAAAACCCAGTTTGCATCTTATGCCATGACCACCTTACAATATAATCCGTAGGGTTGCAGACCCTGAAAGTTGAAAGCTTTTTATGATCATTTCTCTTTATCTTACCAAGTCCACTATCACCAACACAGCCACCAGAACCTCCACTCCGACTATATTTGAAACAGGAGATATCCTTATGGGTAACGTTTAATCACCGTCAAAGTTTGGGTCCTGGACCTCATTTCACAGATTCTTCGAAGATTTAATGGTGGCAATCTTTTCGTATTCTTCACATGCATGGTCTCAACACTTTTAGTGTAAAACTCAAGCATCCTTGTCTCTCTACAATCCTCTCTCACATGCATGTTGTCTCCTAGAGTGGACTTTCAGTTTCACCGTTACCATCACAATCACCATCTTCCACTGTTTCCAAAACCACCTAAAGGGCCTCCGTTGAATTAAACCACGGTTTTGTTGGTGACAACCAAAAATGGAGAAACCAATCTTCACTCTCTTGCTTTGTTCAATCTTGGTAACGTTAACCATGACAAGAACATCTTTTGTGGCTTCTTTATCTCCTGATGGACAGGCTCTTCTTTCTCTTCTCTCAGCAACAGACCCATCAGCTAAGTCATCCTCTTCAATCCTCTCTTCTTGGGATCCTTCAAGCTCAACTCCTTGTTCATGGCAAGGCGTTACGTGTTCTCCACAAAGTAGAGTTATTTCTCTTTCCCTTCCAAACACATTCCTCAATTTATCTTCATTACCTTCACAACTTTCTTCTCTTTCGTATCTACAACTTCTCAATCTCTCCTCTGCTAACATCTCTGGCACAATCCCGCCTTCCTTTGGCCAACTTATCCATCTTAGGCTTTTAGACCTCTCCTCCAACTCTCTTTCAGGTCCTATTCCACGAGAACTCGGTGGCCTTTCCTCACTTCAGTTTCTCTACTTGGACACTAATAAATTTTCTGGCAGAATACCTCCACAACTTGCGAATCTTACTTCTTTACAAGTTCTATGCCTGCAAGACAATCTTCTGAATGGTTCAATACCATCTCAGTTGGGTTCTTTGGTCTCCCTCCAACAACTACGAGTTGGTGGCAATCCTTATCTGACTGGAGAAATACCACCTCAGTTAGGTCTACTAACCAATCTCATCACATTTGGTGCTGCAGCGTCAGGGCTTTCCGGTGTTATACCACCAACATTTGGGAATCTAATCAATCTCCAAACTTTAGCTCTTTATGATACTGAGGTTTTTGGTTCTATACCACCTGAGCTAGGATTTTGTTCAAAATTAAGGAACTTGTACTTGCACATGAATATATTGAATTGTGTTGTTTTATGTAACCTACTATATTGAAGTTTGTGGATGACCTAGCTATGGTAGTCAAGGTAAAGACGAAAGGAAGGCTAAAGATCAAGCTGAAGGTTCCTAGACATCTGAGGAAACTAGAGTTAATGATTTTGGGAATAATTCAGAAGTCTATGCATTCAAAAAATGAAATTCGAATGATTAAAGACCAAGCCAAGAAGAATGAAGAAAAGGTTGAAGTAAGCTGCAGTGGAGAAAAAGGAGAGACGTTCGCGAAGGAGAGATGTTTGTGAAGTAGAAACAGGCCAAGACGATCCAACCTGCAAGACGATCTATGACGATCCAACCTGTGAGGTGATCCTGAAGTAGAAACAAAAGTTGTAATGAAGCTGTTAAGACACTTTACCAAAGTTGGAGAAAGAAAAGAATTCAGAGCATGATCATCTAAGTATGTCCAGTTCGTACCACATGTATATACTTGTGGTCCTGCCATTATCATAATATCATTTTCATGTAGCCTCCAAAACCAGTAGTTCTTAGTACATGTCAGTTACTGTTATGCGTGTTTCTTGTTTTTAGTTGATGGAATGAGAACAAGAAATGTGTTAAAATCTTATGTCTCAAATCATAGGCATCTTTCAATTATAGCAATTGATTTAGGATTTTTTAAACTTGTAAGAGCTGAAATATAAAGCTCATCTACTTCTTCTTATTTAAAGAGAGAAAAAATATGCAAAGTTCTTATCATTACTCTGTGAAAAAAACCCTGCTTTCTTGCTTTTTTGTTTTTTCGAAGTTGATTTGAAGTTAAGTTGTAGGGCGTTGTTGCACTGAATAGGAAAACACAGACATTCGTTGTGCAAAACATATTCGAGTGATAACTAAAGCTTACAATTAAAGAAGACAAATCTTTTACTATACACTTAAACACTTGAGAGGAAGTAGTGTTTACATTTTTCAAGGATAACTATTCGGAAACAACAAAATCTGAACGTTGGTTTACTTAAATTTACTTCATCTTGTATTAGACGGTATCAGATGGTATTAAACAATATCAGACATTATATTAGACGATATCAGACGATGCATTAGATGCAGAAATACATAAAAAGAAGCATTTAGTTCAGTAGTTTTTCCAGAAAAGCTTTGACCAGCAACACCTTTGAGTTTGTGGTTTGAGTGAAGAAGGAAGGGCTATACATAAACTGCGAGAGTGGTATCAGAGCTGTCCGGTTCAACATCCTTGGACCGAATCAAAGCCATGGCAGGTTCAAGCATTCCTGTGATGAACTTGCAGAGTATTCAGGCAAAT
This sequence comes from Erythroxylum mucronatum, assembly GCA_027563825.1. Classification (NCBI taxonomy): domain Eukaryota; kingdom Viridiplantae; phylum Streptophyta; class Magnoliopsida; order Malpighiales; family Erythroxylaceae; genus Erythroxylum; species Erythroxylum mucronatum. The sequence goes on from JAOSBP010170883.1 coordinate 4,731, forward strand.
ATAGCAGTTTTAATCAACGAGAACTATAAAGCTTGGGCTCTCTGAGTAGAGGACTGTCTTAAGATATGTGAATGTTGGGATGTGGTAAATGAAGGAGTAGTCAAAAATAAGGGAACAACAGATTTGACAAGAATAAGTCAGGACAGAGATAAAGACTTCAAGGTTCTCTTTTTTCTAAGATCTGTGGTTAGTGAAACTATACTGTTGAGACATGCTGGTTGTAAGAGTGCTAAAGGGTTGTGGGATATACTGAAGATGGAGTATGTAGGCTCAGCTCAATTACTGAGATTGAAGAAACAGGCAGTGATGAGAAATTTTGAAAACCTTTCGATGAGGGATGAAGAGAATGTGGGTGTACCAAAATCTAGATTCATGGGCTTAGTGCAACAACTGAAGGAGTTTGGTGAAAATACTAACACTGAAAGATTAGTTGACAAGTTTATGAGCAGATTGCCCCTAAGATTTGAAGCTAGCATAGTACCTTTGGAGTGGCAATTTAGTAATGATTTAGATTCAGCGACATTGGAGCAAGTTTTTAATGTGCTAGAAATGCATGAGGAGAGGAGTTTGCTTTGAAGGCAAAATGTTTTAAAGTACCAGAAAACCCACCAATCCACACCCAAACAAAAAATTTGAACCAAAACCTCCGTGAACCAAATGCAATGTAACAACAGATGCCTCAACACTCATAAAATCAACCACAAAACACCCAAAATCCTTACCAGATAACATCATATTCTCAAAACCAGTCCTACCAAAGACAAATGCAATACCAGATGCCTCAAGTGTATCCTCAAACACAATTCCCTCACTAATTGTCTTATCCGAACCATCTATAAAATTTCTAAATCACCAACCAATATTCTAGAAACAACTCTAACCGAATGCAAAGTGGACCTAGAACTTTAAGATGGGGAATGATAAATTTTGTGGGAAGAGCAATCATGCTGCTGAAGAATATTATTGGAATGAGAATGTGGACTGTATTCATTACAAAAAAAAGGGAAATTCGAAGAGAGTATGTTATGAAAAGTGGATGAAAGAGCAACAAAACCCTCAAATTAAAGTCCCATTTTTGGAAAGCCACCTCCAATACATCCTTTACAAAGACAAAACACTTCATCAAACCAAATGCCAATTTAAACACAACCCTACCGAAATATTCCTGGATCACAAGTTTACCAAGCACATTATGTTGCAAATCCTGAAAAAGCACCATATCCACAACATTTCACTTTTCATCCTTTGCTATCTCAAACTTACTCACCTCAACCTCAAACAACTCAGTCATATTTATCTTAACCAACCTTCACACATCAAATACCTTACCAACCTATACACACACAAGCATCAAGCCAACAACCCCAAATTACATATCATATTAACTATCCCTCATCCCAACCATAATCAGAAAATTGTCCAAACTTCCAAGGCAATCTACAAAATATCCCAAACACTCAACCTGGATCATCACAAACCAATAAACCATTAGAAAAACCAGTTACTGAGGAGAGTGTATTTGTAGTGAAAACCTGTCACAAAACCATGGAACATGATCCTACTGTTGAAACTTGTGCAGTTGAAGTAAAAGATAAAAAGAGTGAAGTGAGTGAGATGATTCATAGTCTTGAAAGTGAAAGGAACATACTGAGTCAGGTTTGTCAAGAAAGGGACCTTATGAGGAGAGATCTTCATAATTTGGTATAGGAGACGAGTAGTTTGAAAATGAAAATCATCAAAGCAGAGGAAAAGGAAAGAAAAACTGAATAGGAGTTTGGAAATTTGATAAAATAATACTCAGCTTTGACTGAGCAAAAAAAGGAAACGGAGAAAAGCATTGAAGGACTAATAAGGCTAAGAGATTTAACTGAGGGGAGCTTAAGAGGAGAGATTGGGAGAAATAGGGGATTTGAAGGGGGAGATGGAAAGGATTGTGAGGGAGAAGAATGAGGTTGAAATGGAGAAAAATGGACAAGCAAGAAAGATTAATGAGTTGGATAAAGTAGTTAAGGAATTGAATGGGTCTTTATCAAGATTACAAACGGAGGGGAAGGCTATATGTGAAAACATTTTGGAGTTGGAGAAGAGATGCAGTGAGAAAACGGTGAAGGAGAAGACAATGAAAATGAAAATTGATGTGAGACAATCCATAACGATCCAACCTATGAGATGATCCAACCTTGGAGACGATCCAAGACGATATAACTTTATAATGAAGCTGTCAAGACATTTTACCAAAGTTGGAGAAAGAAAAGAATTCAGAGCATGATCATCTAAGTATGTCCAGTCTGTACCACTTGTATATACTTGTGGTCCTGCCATTATCAGAATATCATTTTCATGTAGCCTCCAAAACCTGTAGCTGTTAGTACATGGCAGTTACTGTTATGCGTGTTTCTTGTTTTTAGTTGATGGAATGAGAACAAGAAACGTGTTAAAATCTTATGTCTCAGATCATAGGCATCTTTCAATTCTAGTCATTGATTTAGGATGTTTTAAACTTGTAAGAGATGAAATATAAAGCTCGTCTACTTCTTCTTCTTTAAAGAGAGAAAAAATATACAAGGTTCTTATCATTACTTTGTGAAAAAAAAACCCTGCTTTCTTATTTTTTGTTTTTTGAAGTTGATTTGAAGTTGAATTGTAGAGCGTTGTTGCACTGAATAGGAAAACACAGACATTGGTTCTAGAAAACATATTTGAGTGACAACTGAAGTTTACAATTAAAGGAGACAAATCTTTTACTATACATTTAAACACTTGAGAGGAAGTAATCTTTACATTTTTCAGGGATAATTATTCGGAAACAAAAAAATTTGAATATTGGTTTACTTTAGTTTATTTCATCTAGTATCAGACAGTATCAGACGTTGTATCAGACGATATCAGATGATGCATCAGACGCAGAAATACATGAAAAGAAACATTTAGTTCAGTAGCTGTTCCAGAAAAGCTTCGACCAGCAACACCTTTGAGTTTGTGGTTTGAGCGAAGAAGGAGGTGCTATACATAAACTGCAAGAGAATAAGCTTATAGGTTCAATCCTTTATCAGCTGGGTAAGCTACAAAAGCTTATCAGTTTGCTTCTGTGGGGTAATTCTCTCGCAGGGCCTATTCCAGTTGTGCTATCAAACTGTTCATCGCTGGTTGTTCTTGATGTTTCAGCTAATGTCATTTCTGGGGAAATACTGGGTGAGTTGATTGTAGTAAAAAAGCTTTGGAAAACAAAACAGGACAAAGAATCAGCAATGGATTCCTTTGTAGCAGAAATTCAAATTCTGGGACATATTTGACATAGGAATATCATGAAGCTGTTAGGCTACTATTCTAACAAGAGTGTCAAACTTCTTCTCTACAATTATATTTCAAATGGTAATCTGCAACAGCTGTTGCAAGGGAATAGGAACTTGAATTGGGAAACAAGGTACAGAATTGCTGTTGGGTCGGCCCAGGGCCTGGCTTATCTTCACCATGATTGTGCTCCAGCAATCCTTCACAGAGATGTCAAGTGCAATAACATACTTCTGGATTCCAAATTTGAGGCATACCTGGCAGATTTTGGCCTCGCGAAATTGATGAACACTCCAAATTATCATCATGCAATGTCTCGAGTAGCTGGATCGTATGGTTATATTGCCCCAGGCAAGTAATTTTTAAGCTTTCTATTTCCTTTAGCTCACTTGTTTATCTTTTACTTGGTTTGAATGGATTAGCTGGTGATGGCATGCAACTATGCATATGCTACCAGCAATGTCCTGTCACAAGGATCTTGCATGTAGAACAATATTCTGTCAGGCAGGAGTTCAAAATTCTACAAGTTGGAATATAAATAATCAACGTTATAATCGAATTGTTGATCCTAATAACTCTTTGTAATACTTGCAGAATATGGATACACCATGAACATAACAGAGAAAAGTGATGTTTACAGTTATGGAGTGGTTTTGCTGGAGATTCTTAGCGGTCGCAGTGCAGTTGAGCCCCAAGTTGGAGATGGGCTACACATAGTGGAGTGGGTGAAGAAAAAGATGGGAAGTTTCGAACCAGCTGTATCGATACTGGATACAAAGCTTCAAGGTTTACCAGACCAAATGGTACAAGAAATGCTACAGACACTAGGAATTGCAATGTTCTGCGTGAATTCATCCCCAGCAGAAAGGCCAACCATGAAAGAAGTAGTAGCATTGTTAATGGAGGTGAAAAGCCCAGCAGAAGAATGGGGAAAGACTTCTCAGCCTCTAATAAAACAGTCATCCAATCAAAGTTGAAATAAAAGAGTTTCTGCTTTAGATTTTCTTTTGCATCCAACAATCATCAGTGCTTGAGAATTAGGGAGAACTCTCTTAAGAGGTAGTCTTAATGCTTGATTATTAGAAGGTCTTCGTTCTCTTGTACAGTTGTAGAAACAGCAATGATGTTGAATTGCATCATGTTATCTACTCTTAGTAGCCTTTTCATTTTCCGATGATCTTACTGGAATCTATGCGCCAAATCCAAGTAAAGCAAACTTGTAGCTCCACAAAATTTCAACTCTTCACCTGATATTACTATTAGCGCTAGAATAGCAGGAAAGGAAAGGAATTTCATTATTAGGTTATTTGACTATGAATAGGAAAGCATTAAATATGAAGAGGGGATGGAAGTTTAGAATCAAGCGGTGGATAGGATCTTCAACTCGTCGGTTGGGATGGTTCAAGTGAGTGTAATAGAATGGAAGCATTAAATCCAAGTGATCATCTCCACATGCCTCAACAAGCAATGGATACAATACAAATGCTGGTCAAAAAGCTAGTAATCTGACACTCGTTTCACCAACATCCCATTCCCACCACACGCAATATGCTTCTCTTTTTCTATATATAAAAGAAAAAAGATTGGTATCATGGTGGGACATTAAGCTGTTATTTGTACCGTTTAGGACAAAAAGGGATGTGAACCCAGCGAGCAGATTCATAGACAAAAGCCATACAGCCCATGCCCACCACAACAGGTTTTGGCTCTTTGTGTGTTCGAGTCAAATATGGTGTTGGCAACTTTTATCAACTCTCCACGAGTTCATCTGGTTTATCTCAACTACGGCCCTGCTCATGCCCGTCCAAAACTAAATGCAAAAGCATCAACTAAGTCCATTCAAACACCAGATGTAACACCCCCTGTACTGAACCTACAACCATTCACACAGAGAGCAACCAAATTCATGTATATGCATTCAAGGTATATAATTCTATTCAATGCTATGCATATACATATTAGAAAATTTCATATCATTTAACATTATCATTGAAAAGTAGTATTATATCTTTACATTGACATGATAATCCAAAAAGAAAACATATAATTTCCTTTACTACATATACAACCATTCTTTAATCGAAAGACACATCCAAATGCAAGCATAATACTTGTGGTAAGCTTGTGGTAAGCTTCAAAGCTTAGTGGGGAAAACACTTTGGATAACCACTCATAATAGTCATTCACCAAGCATAAACATTTATGAACATAGCACAAATATAGATAATGACGACATACTTAATCAAATAAATAATGCAAGCATGCTTCAATTGTTTTTTCATATACCATAAATTCACCTTCAAATCATAAACATTGATATTCAACACTCAATTATACAAATTATCAATACAAATGCAAATACTCATTCAAATACCGATTATTTATGTTGTCATAATGTATTTCTTATTTATATCTCTTTACTTTACTTTCTGTATTAGGCCTGCACATTTTCTATGGGCGTGGATAACGGGTGATGTGGATACCTGAAGGTATCGAACTGTGAATACTTGAAAGTATCAAATTGTGGATATACTCGATAGTATCGAACTTTAGACACCGATGGTATCAAACTATAGCAGTTGCACTGTAACTCTATAAGCATGCCCATCTATTCATCACCAAGACAATAGAGCATGCACTGTAACATTTTCTTTTAATCATTTACCGATTTCATGATTAATATTCTCAAACATGCTCAGTGACTTACACAATAATTGGATATGCCTAATTTATGTACCTTTTCTGAACATGTAATATGCACACACCCATATCCACTCCAACACACTCCTAGACACTTTACAGTCTTGGACACAACAATGTCTTTAGACTATCTACGATTTTAGAAACTCTTTAGCCATACCCCTTTTTCTCTCACTTCATTCTACTTTTGCACTCTCATCTCCCTTGTATGACTTCATATATGACCTAACCTTGGATTTTCACACAACTTATATACATTCTTATTATTTTATTGCATTTTCATTATATTTTCTTCAATTTTTTGGTGAATTTTGCAATTAAGGCTTGGAACTTCTCCTAATTGCTATTACAATTAGTTTTTTGTATTTTGTGGTACTCGGATTATTGGATTTAAATGCCAAATTGCATTGTGATTTGGTAAAATTCAATTTGGGATTTTTGTTCATGCTCTTTATATTATGTGAATAGCTTTGTGCTTTATTAGTTTATGAATAAATTGTTTTCTTTCAATTAGTTAGTTGTTGTTTATTTAATATTATAATCATTTCATGTTTTTCCATAATTTAGTTCTTAATTGTTCATTTAGTATTCATATAGATGCATTTTCTTTTTAACTTTAGGAATTGTAATTAGCAATTATGCATTTAACATTATTTTATTTTGTTATTTCATGTTTTATTATTATTTTATTTTATTCCTAATTGCAATCATCACCACCCCCATTTTATCTTTATATAGTAATTGCATCTATGTAAAGATATATGGGGCAGATCAGTGAAGTGTACTATTCGAAACAAAAAATAGGAGTTGATAGAGTGGGTGGCACAATTCGACGCGCAAGACAAATGGACGGAGAAGGTGTTGGTCAGAATGGCAAGAATTCTTAGAGTTATGATACCACCTCTACCAACTGGAGTCGTCATATCGTCATCAACTCCACAACAACCAAATGTTTATGTTACATAGGATACCCAAGCAATGGACATTCCCAGCACACCTATGGATTGAAAAATACAAAGGTGGTCTAGGATGCTCTATGGCATGATTTTTAATATCATTTTTATTTTTCATGTATTTTTATTTTTTATTTTTTTATTTTGTCTAATTGTTAGCAAGGGCTTAGCTATGCTAAATTGTTATTTTACTTTGTTATCACCTTTTATAATATTTTTTCTTTTTATTTCATTTTTCTTTTTATCCCCTTTAATTTTTCTTTTTCAAGGATAACTGTACTAAATTTGGGATGAAAACTGTAACAAGTTCATAATTGTATAAATTATTTTTAGGGAAATACCATATTAACATTCCTTTCTTACTTTGTTTTTCTTTCATCTTATATTTTTTGTGCTTTTATCTCATACATTAGGAAAATTGTACATCTTTAAGTGCGGAGAAGGGCTATATTGAATTCTAAATAAATTTCATAGAAAAGTTTCAATTTTTGATCAATAATCAAGCTTATTATAATCCTTATTATTCATTCTTGTTAACTAGCATCCTACTTTAGCTAAAATCTATATGAAATGTTGTAGATTCTTATTGACTTTTTAGTTGAGTTAGTATGCGAAAGGATGAAAGTTCATATTTTTAGTATTCATTATATATGCCCTGTTATTCTCTGTTATGTGTTTTATCATAAATATTTGAATGATTCTGAAACTTGCTTTTGTTATTCATGTTAAGAACATAGTGTCATACTAGAGGCATTAAAATGATAAAGAAAATTAAATTTAGTCAGTTGCTTCGGCCTAATTTTCTTTGATTATTATTTACCTTATTTAATCCTTTGAAAGTAACCAATTTTGAGATTTAGCCTTTTCTTTAATTGATAGTAACCACATTATAAGCCAATCACCATGTTTTTCTTGAAAACTTCTTATCTATTTTTGAACCCTGAACGATTTGCATTACTTAACTGTTAAAGCTTGTATTATAGAATTTTGAATGTAAGTCTAGGTGTGCTTACAATTATTGATGCATACTAAGCGTTAAATTGTTTCTTCTCAAATGCATTGTCTTCAAATCCTTATATTCTCTTCAAAGTGGGTCAAAGTTCAAGTTTGAAAAAGAAAAGAAAAGAAAGCTTGGAGAGAGAAGAATTATTGTTATGCCAGTTGAAATTTTTGCTTGAAAGACCTATGCTATAAAGAGCTAGTTTTTGTACAATTTTGGTTTATATAAATTTCCTTCACAACATTACCTTTTTAATATTCTTTTCCATACCTTTACGTAAGCCCTATTACACCTTTTATAGAATAATTTTTCCTCTTTTCCTTTAATTTACTTATTAGTGGTGGAGATGTGATTTTGTTGGTAAGCTTATAATTAAGATTCCTTCTATTTATTGATTTTAGAGTTTTATTATATTTTCCACCTTAAACACTTTGAACGAATTGAGTGAATCCTTTGTGAGGGTGTGAAATTTAGTGCTTTTAATTTCAGAAAGATTATCAATTTGATTGCTATTTATATTGGTTTATGGAAGTTTGTTCTAGAATTGCTAGAGCCTAATTATATGTTGATTAGATTTGTAAGATATGATAATTTAGGGTGTGGATGTATAGGTTGAAATTGAAAAGGGATGGATGTTTTTAAGTTTAATAATTTGGATTATAATTTGCTTGAGGACAAGAAAAATGCTTAAGTGTAGGGAAGTTTGACAAATGCTTAGTAGACTATATTTTTATCCCATATTTAGAACATCTTGTTTGTCTATTTGAGATTTTTTAATTTTTTTAGTACCTAATCTATTTCTAGTATGTTTTTATGTCTTAATTGCCTTCATGAATTGGAAGGAGAATAATTTGAGTGGAATCTAGGCAAAAAATTGAAGAATTGAAGTTGTTTTGGAAGGACACACTTAGGCTAGTGAAGGACATGCTTGTCTTGGACTTGGACACGACCATATGGGAGATTATGGAAGTAACTCTAATTGTGTACAAGTGAAATGACATTGTTTTACCTATATTTAGGTCAAACATGCCTATGTGGTACTAGACACGGTTATATTTGTAAGCCATGTAAATTGTTAGAGTCATGTTTCCATATGACCGTAGAAGAATTTAAGTGATATTAAGAGACACAATCACTGTACACAATTGTGTAGATGACCATGTCTAGTGAAAAATCCCTAATTTCAAAGTATAAAAGGAAAATAAGGAGGGAGGTTAAAAATTTCCAAGTTTTAAACACAATTTTGAACCATAGAGCAGTATAGAAGTGAAGATGGACTCAAATACCCGAATAGAGATCATAGTTCTATCAAAATAATGGATTTTATTATAAAAAAAGGGAATATATAATGAATTCTCTTGTTTTTAATTTTTCTCCTGAATCTTTGGATATATTTTCAATTTTTATGAACTAAATTTGTGTAATGCCTAGGTGGTAAGAACCTTAGGATGAACTTTGTGATTTAATTCTTTATTTAATTAATTTGATCTTGATTAATTGGATTCAATTATATGTTTTGAATATTTCATGAATTGATATTTCAAGGATATTATTTCATTTATTATTTAATGCATTTGAAATTGATAAATCCTTTGTATAAATAGATCTAGAATAATTGAAAGGAGTTGCATACAAATCTAATGATAAGTCAAATCAAATCTTCAAGATCAGGGTCAAACCTAATAGTTAAATTCATAACTCCATTAAAGCAATCTTTAGGGTTTTAATTCGAAAGAGATTTCAGTTTATCAACCTAAGATTATGTATTTGACAGTTTTTAGAAAGATAATAACATATGATAGGAATTTCCATGAGCCAATGATCTTTAATTAAATTGTATGATAAAAGGGTTAACAACTTAAGAAATCTTAAGGGAATTCATTACTTAGGTATTGTTTCTTTGATTTGGTTAATCTTTGAGTGATTTACACTATTAGTTATTGTTTGTGTTGAACTTTGGTTTATTATTCTCATTTAAATTAAACCATCACCTTATTTTTCCAGTTATATAATAGAAAAGAGATCATTACTAGTACATGTAGTCCATGTGTGATTGTCACTCAATATTAACTAACACTATACTATAATTCGATAGGTGCACTTGCCTTTGTAGATATATAAGGTAGGGATCTTGCATATCAATAATCCCTATAAGAGTTACAATTAAGACACTCATGATTAAAAGGATATGGAGAATCCACATCAACAAACAAGCTTTAAAGGTTAAGTGGATTCTTGCATACTACTTGGTCAATGCTAATTTTTTGTCTATACAATCTAAGTATAACTTCTCTTGGACTATGGTTATTCTTAAGTTAAGGAAGAAATTTAGAATGGAGTTTAAGAGTAAGATAGCAAATGGAGACTTATAATGTTATGGTATGATAATTGGAAAAAGTTTTATCCCTCTAAGTAGGGTAACAAAGCTTAATTCCATTAGAAATGATATCATGGACAACTCTTTGGTAAATCAGGTTTTGAGCAACTCACTAAATCCCTTGGAGTAGTTTATAAGAATTGTATTAGTGACCATATCCTTAATTTTAATCTCACGCATAACTTGGAGGATGTCATATAATGGTGTAGACATCCTTAAGTAACTTCAATGCATCTTATAAGGATATGTTAAGAAATCATGCCCTTAGGAAGAAAGGGCACGATCTATTTTAGTTGAAACAAGCTAGCCCTCAAATCTCATCATTATGTTGCTAGCAATAAAAGAAAGATTGAGCATAATAGATAGGTTAAGGAGGTTGTTAATGTTGGGACCCCTCCCTGGTGAGACACGTGTTCGACGTCCTACGTGACACCTGAACGCACATCCCATGAGGGAGGGATTCCTCACCACACTTGAAACTTAATACAGACTTATTTTAATGTCATCCAAACAAGAACGGCCTTAATTCAACTTAAAACAAACTAGGTTCACTTACTCCCGAATAGATCTTGATAAATTCACCCAAATCTTCCTCAATAAGATTGATCTAATTAGGGCCCAAAAATTAAATCTGATTCCTAGGTTAAAATGAAAATCCAAGTCTCTAGGTCAAATAGAATCAGAAAACTCCTCAATCGGATCTCTATAGATTACAAAATAGCCCAAAAATGGGATTGTACGCAATATCGTCACATAAATGGCTCGCTTTCATTTTACTCGAAAATTTCACTCAAACCCAAAAATTTCAAATTTTACATAGAAGGTAGAGATATCTGCTTGAAAACCAAAGCTCAGGTTAATCTCATCATACGGAAAAGTTACAAGCGACAGAGTAAGGTTTAGTATAATAAAACACAGAATTTCAAAAATTCATAACTTCTTACCTATAACTCGAAATTGTGCAAATTTGGTGTCCAAAGAAAACTGAACGAAAACTCTCAAATTTTCAAGCAGGATTTAAAACCTAATTCGGCCATTAAAGGGTTCCAAAGTTGCTGCAAAGTTTCTGCCCAAATGGGACAATTTTCCTAAACACTTAAACAAGATCAAAAGTTTGAAAAATCATATCTTTTGATACCGAAGTTGAAAAGTGTCATGGTTTACCTCTATGGAAAGATAAAAAGGTGCTCTACAACTTTTATGAAGGAAATAAAATCCAGTTCAATCATTTGAAACGGTAAAAATGCCTCTAAAGCTACTGCCTATATATTCATCAATAGAACAGTAACTTTACCAAATGAACAGTAACTGTCATCTTATCAACTT